>QUZF01000031.1:0-28132 GCA_003693555.1 Coccinonectria pachysandricola
CGTTGCCGATCAGGGCCTAATCGAAGGGCAGAAGCAGCCTCCATTCATCTTCAACGATTTATTACCATGGTCTGTGGTACTAGCATATACAATATACAGTACGTAGATACTACCTCGGTAGTATTAGATTATAGTTAATTGAATGCGACATGGGCAAGCCTTGTCCGTGGTGTCCTCCGTGATTGGTAATGTGTGTAATAACAGGGTACGTAGTACGAGAGCATGCATATATATACTAGTCGTATAGCCTCTCAGTATAGTCCACTCTGTTATTCGAAAGGTCATGCTTTCATGATACCGAAGAAGTGGCTGTAGAAGCAGGAGCATCAGCAACTGAATCCTCGGTCTTGTATCTTATTTTAACTTTCGTTGCCGGCTGGGCTTGTTCGCCGCAACTACATTGTAGCTCCACGCTCAACCCATAGCTCATGCAATGCCCGGACCGTCAGTTCGTTTCATATCCGGCTGCTCGCAAGCTCATCTAAGATCTGACAATGTCTAAAAATTGGCTGCATTTCACGAGAACGCATACATAAACTTGCAGCAATTCCGACAGCTATTATGCAGATGTACACGATACTCATGTTCGATCTCTCGAGGTTAGCTCGGATGTGAAATTGAGTTTCTTTCTTCTTCCCCAAAACTCAAACTCTGTTCCTTCATATCAGTCGCTATGGAGCTTGAGCGGTTGATGAAGCCATGCAGGGACGTTTATCGAGTTTTCTGCTTCATGGTCCCTGCAGCATCCTCAGCTTTCCTTACTTGCTGCGGTTGTGAGCCGGTCAATACGTGCCACTGTACTGGTAATAAATAGTTCATCCGAAGCGTGGGGGTTGTGCTTCTGGCGGGCGTCGGACACTAAGAAGATACTTGTGCGGCGCCTCAAGATACTTCAGCGGTACGTTAAACAGGGCTCAGATGCACTGTAAGGATGTGTCATAGGTGCCAGATCCGCTTACGCCCAGCTCTCATCAATCGGCGCGACTTGCCCACCTGGACTGCTTCGATCTTAGATCATGCTTCCATCCTGCCACTAAACCCCTTCCGTGGTACGTACGGAATTGTTAGAAAGCTCCTAGAGTAGAGTAGAGTAGAGTAGACTAGATGCCTAACGATGGACAATCGAACGCCAGGAGAATTGTTCCCAAGGCATACGTTATCCCACCAACGTCCAAAAATAGTACGTTTATTATGTGCAGTACCTAGTTCTTCTATGGAACTCAATCTTCATGGATCGCAGGAACCTTAGAGAACGAAAACATCTTTGATGTCTCAAAACATGGCCGCAGAACTTGTTCCATTTTACCATGCTTGGCCTCCCAAACTGCGGACTATAGACATACGTACTTCATTGGCATCCTAGCACACAGCAGTCAAGGCATCCAGTAGCGAAAAATCCACCTGCTCTACGTCTGGTGAACTACGATGGAATGTAAGGAAGGGCTGGCACGATGCATTCGAGCATCGTCTACGCTGCAATTGGGGTTTATCGCCACCTGGCTTATCACCAAGGCTCGTTGCATGGTAGTAATTCAAGCCAGTAGCACATACGCCGAACGCACCTCGAATGTCTTGCTTCCCAAGCACCCAGTCATTACTCCGCCTTGGGATTTCATAACTCATGTCACGAGAGGTAGCTGACTTGCCGCAACATAAAACCGCGTGGCGTGAACAACTCAATCTTACATTCCTTCTGGCTGGTATCGCTCCAGTTTACCGCTGTTATACATGTAGGATAGATGACTTCGATATATCTGACAAACGCCCTTGACCTCCCAACTCTATACTCAAACCATTCAAATATCTCCTTAAGCAACCACGTTGATTCCTATCGACTTCGCTTGATAAATGACTGAGCGGCACAGACCCTCGAGTGACAGCCCAGATAGCCGCAGCTCCGACTGCTTGATCTTCGCAATCTCGTAGATGTGCTTCAAGCTTACCGTGCCGATCGTCTCATGTCCAGGGTTACCGGCACCTTTTCGGTTGCCTTTCTTGTTCATGGGCGCATTGGCAGCGTTCAGGAGTAGCCAAGAGGTCTGTGGTGTGCGGACATCGAAGTGGAACGATCGATCGGGGCGGACGACGACTCGGCAAGGTGTCGGCGTGCCAACTGCCAAGTGCGCGGTTCTGGCGTTGAACTCCTATGAAAAGCATTAAAATCTCCGTCTTGATACTATTCAAGCCGCGACGGCTCGCCTTTTGCGACGTACCTTGCAAAAGTCCATTGACTTGACACCCTTACTACCCAGCGCAGGGCCAACAGGCGGACTGGGGCTGGCCTGTCCAGCTCCGACTATCAACTTCACGATCTGATCCACGGCTCCAGCAGCTCGACCTTTCGACATGTTGGCGGCTGTTATGGTTTTCACGGCTTGTTGCGCAAATAGGGTCCTTTTGGCGTCGTTGGATGTTGGAAACTGAAGAATTTCCTAGACCAACCAATAACTTAGTGTCTTGATTGGCCCACACCACGGTGTCCTGCCGCTTGTTCTCCGCAGTAATCGGGCTCCACTAAATCGGCGGCGTCTCCAGCTGCCGCTTTTTTTCTTACCCTTGAAAAAAATCTTGGGATTCATCGTCGCTCTACTACGCATTCCTGTCAAGCTTTCTGCAAGACATCGAGCGACTATCTCAAGATGCCTTCGACGCACAAGAAAGAGAAGCCGTGGGATACGGATGACATCGACAAGTGGAAGGTTGATGCTTTCACCCCGAAGGATAACCTTGGTGGATCTTTCCTCGAGGAATCTTCATTTGCAACTCTCTTCCCCAAATATCGAGAAGTCTACCTCAAGGAGGCGTGGCCACTCGTCACAAGATCCCTAGAAAAGGTCGGCATCGCCTGTACTCTGGATCTAGTCGAGGGTTCCATGACCGTCAAGACCACCCGGAAAACATTTGACCCCGCTGCTATCCTCAACGCACGCGACCTCATCAAGCTGTTGGCACGAAGCGTACCTGCGCCCCAGGCCGTCAAGATCCTCGAAGATGGCATTGCTTGCGACATCATCAAGATTCGAAACCTCGTCAACAACAAGGACCGATTCGTGAAACGACGTCAAAGAATTCTCGGCCCCAACGGTTCCACGTTGAAGGCTCTCGAACTTCTCACGGAAACATACATTCTCGTTCACGGTAACACGGTATCCGCCATGGGCCCCTACAAGGGCTTGAAGGAGGTGCGAAGGGTTATCGAGGACTGCATGGCCAACATCCACCCGATCTACTACATCAAGGAGCTCATGATCAAGCGCGAGCTTGCCAAGGATCCCGAACTTGCCAACGAGAGCTGGGATCGTTTCCTGCCCAACTTCAAGAGGAAGTCGCTGAGCCGTCGTCGTGTGCCACTCAACGTCACCGATAAGGCTAAGAAGGTCTACACGCCATTCCCCCCTGCGCCTGAGAAGAGCAAGGTCGACCAACAGATCGAGAGCGGCGAGTACTTCCTCGCAAAGGGCGCCAAGGAGCGCGCGGCACAGAACGAGCGAAGGGAAAAGCAAAAGGTGCGCAAGGACGAGAAGGCCAAGGAGCGCGAGGCCGAGTTTGTGCCGCCCGAAGAAGGAGGTCGGCCAAAGAAGAAGCGCAAGAAGACGGAGGAATAGATGAGGTGGCGTTAAGTCTACTTGGGTGGACGTACTGGTGTGAGTTGCTAGCCGCGTGCACCCGTGGGCTTTCGAGGTGTATGATACCCTGAAATTGACATCAAGTTCAAATAAGACTATCCGAACTCTTTGGATCACGACTCGATCATTCGCTCGCTCTCTTCCCCCGTACATTCGAATATTCTTATCTTTACATGGCGTTCTATAGCTTGGAAGGCGACTCCTTTCCCGAGTCAATCTCAATGACTAGCTTGCCAAACTGCTTGCCCTCGTCCATCTCCGTAAACAACTCATCGATCTCAGCAATATTGTCCAACCCCCTGATAACCCGACTCACAACCGGGCGGATCTTCTTCTCGTTCACAAACGCAACCATATCCCGAAATTCCTTACGTGATCCCATTGTCGACCCCTTCAATTCGATATTCGCCATGACTGCCGACATGAGCCAGTCAGCCTTGGGACCCAGCGTCATGCCGTACTGGACAATCACACCACCGTGCTTCAGCAGCTTGACCGTCTTGGCCACGATATCACCCCCAGCACCGTCAATGACGCTGTCGAGATATGGGCGGTCTTGGGGCAGAAGGGCTCTGAGCTTCTTGTCCCAAGTCTCATCCTTGTAGCTCACACCACCCTTTGCCCCTATCTGCTCCGCCTGCGCAATCTTGCCTTCGTCGCTCGAGGTGACGAAGACGTTGCATCCGAACGCGACGGCGAACTGCAGTACTTGGAGCGCCACACCACCGCCTATTCCCGTAATGAGAACATTGGCCCCTGGCACTGCGCTGTTGCTCTTCGTCACGAGCGCTCGCCAACCTGTCAATCCAACGATCGGTAATGCGGCACCTTCCGCGGGTGACAGGTGCCCTGGCGCAGGCTCCACCTCATCCTCGTGAACAGCAATAAAGTCCTGCCCGGTGCCGACATCGTTGAACCGCGAACCACCTGCGACGGCGAACTTGCGAGGACCCTCGGGACCGGCGGGGTCGGACTCCCAGCCACACATGGGCGTGAGAATTACGGGCTGGTTGAGGAGGGCTTTGCGGGTAACGGAGGATCCCAAGGCGATGACGGTGCCATACCCATCGGCAAACAGAGGGTTGGTGAAGGAGATACCAGGGTACAAGTGGCGGCGAATGAAGAGGTCGCGGTGGTTGAGGGCCGCTGCGGAGAGGCGAACTAGGACTTCATTTGGGCCGGGTATAGGTCTGGCAACTTGTCTGATCTGGAGACTGATATCTGTTGTTAGTGGTCGTTTAGATACTACGTTACTACGCTAGTAGGGAACCTCGATGACTTACGGGTAGTATACCTGCCCAGGCTTTCCTTCGATTTGCTTCAGTGTGAGTGCTCGAGGCATAATGAAGTCGCTCGAATGACTGCGGATTGCGATTGGCTACGTTTCCTTGACTGACTTTGGAGAAACCGAGTTGCAGTCGATGCCTGGGTTTCTTCCTTATTACTCTAGTTGGAGGGTGGTCAGTGCCTCATGAGTTCTTCGCCCCGCATCGACGGAGGTGAAGACCTCGGCTGAGAAGTACAGTACCGGGAGCTCCCCGCGATCTACCATGGCGCACCTAATCGAGTAAGTAAAGCTGGTAACTCATGAGATTGTAGCGATGCTCATTGAAAAAGACTGGTCGTGATCAAATTATAACAGTATACCCAATGTCTAGAATAGACGCTCTACGATCAGGCTCTTTCCTTATGCCATTGCTCGCCTGGGTGACGGCGCTACAGTACTAACTTAATACAAACGATGCAACCTCCGCTACCGCTCCGCTTCGCCGCAATCTTGCCGCACAACCTGCCCTGACTTATCAGATCCGTACCACCTGCTTCGTGCATCTTCCAACCTCGCGACGCCGGATCGCCTGCTATGGCGACTTTTCTATCGGGCGCCGCCTACGGTGCCGCTACGGTTGCCGCCGGTGTTTACCAGCCATCCGTAATCATCGCTCAGTTTAGGCTTGGCGACTGGCATCTGCTACAGACTTCGTTGGGCGCAGCAGCCAGCAGTGCGCATGTATTCGTCATACCCTCGTAAATCAGCTACCCTTGCTGACCGTTCTCCTAGTCTCGTATACGTATTGCTTGAACGGCGAGGCTACGTGTCCTTGAAGCCGCGCAGCTCGTCCCCCGTTGGCTTGTTTGCTCAGTATGACGGCAACATCATCGGCGGTCTTCTCCTCGGTGCCGGCATGGCACTTTCAGGGTCAAGTCCCGGCACGGATTTAGTTCAGCTGGGCCTCGGTCTCAGGCACGGCCTCTACGTGTTAGGAGGCTCAATTCTTGGTGGTATCGCCTGGACCGGCCCCATCTCGCGCATCGTCAAGGCACGCAGAGCAAAGGTAAACGCCAAATCGGAAATTGTCACTCTCGATCAGACGCTGGGCATTTCCAAGCCCGCGACATTCATCCTCCTTGCCACGATCTGCGTTACAGCTATTGCTGATACCCTCATCTACCATCAAACTCCCTTGAGTTGGAGCTTATGGACCGCCGGAAGTGGCATCTTCTTTGGCCTGGCTCAGCTTTTCTCCCTGAGCACGCGCCGCTCTATGATGGGCATTTCCGGCTCCTATGAAGAGGTTGGTAACCACTTCTGGAGGTTCTTTGGCGGTACCGAAGAGGCCTCTAGACCTAGTGGCTACCAGAACGTTCTCTTCGCGACCGGCGCCGTGGTAGGAGCTCGTGGAGTCTCCGGCTTCTTCCCCTCTCTCACCCCAGTAGTGGTAGCCGTGGCCTCACCTCGGTTGGCCGTTGCGGGCGGGTTCTTGTCCGCCGTTGGATCGAGAATGGCAGGTGGTTGCAACGCTGGGCACGGCATCAGCGGTCTGTCACTCCTCTCAACGTCAAGTCTCGTCACTATGGTAGCGACATTCGTGGGTGGGGCTTTGGTCGCTCCATTTGTACACTAGCTTGTATTCATCTCCATGATTTCAAACCGAGGGTTTCAACGATTCAAGGCTCGTCAACAGCGTATGCGTACACCGTCATTCAAAAATTCCAATCTGGTTACAAGGAGACTGCACATATATGATACCTGGTCGGCTTCTCGAAATCATTGTTCTTCATTCAGGAGAAGCCATACATACGACATTCCTACTCTGCTCCAGCAATACCCTTTCTTGCAGTAACCTCAATCTCAATCTTCATCTCGTCCTTTAACAGACCAGATTGCATCATAGTCGCGGCTGGTCGAACATCGCCAAACCATTTCTGGAGAATCGGCCATGTCTTGGGGAAGTCATCACGCTGGGGCAAAATGTATCGGACACGAACGACATCCGCCACGGAAGTACCCGCGTCCTTGAGTGCAGCCTCGATGTTTTTCATGGTTTGATCGGCCTGCTCGGCTACGTTCGAAGAGATTTCACCGGTCTTGTAGTCGTATCTATGAGAAAAGTGAGTGAGCTACTATTCAGTCCAAGATGAGACAGTGTAAGACGCTGTGCGTACCCTGTAGTTCCGCTTACGAAAACCCATTCACCAGTGACGACTGCTCTCGAATAACCAATCTGGGCTTCGAAAGCTGACCCTGAGCTGATGTTCTGACGAGACATCATTGGAAGCGTGACGTTTGAATTGCTCGGGGTGCTGCAAAATGTAAATCTTTGGTTTGTGGATCAGCATCTCAAAGCAAGATGGGATGTAAATTGGATTTCGAACAACAAAACATGTAGTGTTTGACTTACCTTTGAGTTTGCCTTGATACAAAAGTCTGTAAAGGAGACTGGAAATATAGATAACAGCCTCTGCAGGAAAGCTCAAGAGATGGGCTTTTCAAAAGCAATGTGACTCACTCTTCTAGCTTAGAATCGCTTGTACTTTGAGGGTATGCGTGGGGCAGTCCGGCTGGCGCGACACGCCGCATGAGCCCCGAGTACGGCGTATTCTCCAGCAATAGCCTAACCTCATTGACGAAGTGTTTAGACAGGTCAACGTTATTTAAGTATCTGATATACTTTGGGAATGCTTTAATGTCTTGAAATAGCAGCAAACGTCCCTTGAAGGGGCCATGTTTAAGTTCCACCTCAGGTCATGCTTTCCGAGACCACTCTCTCAGGACAGAATCACTCTTTGAAATGGTGCGAGAGTAACAGAAGAAGTCTTGAGGGGTCTTACTTGCAATCGTACAGTTGTCTATCATTTACATATCGTACAGACTCGAAGCGCGACGCTTTAATTAATGAATTCTTTGGCCAGCCTGGCCAGCTCCTTCCGGTCGACGTCTTTGCCCGCCACAGCAACAGCAAGACGCTTCATGACGTCTGCCATGATTGACTTGCCTTGCGTGCCAGCACTCTTGGACGCTTCGACGGCTTCCTGCACCAAGGCCTTCAGTTCAGCCTCACCAATGTTCTTCACGCCGCTATCGGCAATGTACCCGTTCAGGACACTGATCTGCTCCTCCTCTTTTTGTACAAGATCCTCGCGACCGACAGCTTTAGCCTCGGCAACAGCATCAGCTGAGTTCTTCTGGATCTTGCGCAGCAGAGCGACGAGCTGGACATCGGTGCGAATGGGGGTAGACGTCTTGGAGGCGTTGAGGTTGGCAGACATGACGGCGCGCAGAACGGCCAGACGAGGGACATCCTTGGCGCGCATAGCCGTCTTGAGATCGGCCTTGAGCTTGGACAGCAGTGGCGGGGGCGCATCGTCGGTGGAGGAGTAGAGGCGACGGCAGGCGGGTGAGGATTGGGGAGCTGCGGGCATGCGCATGGTCGGAACGCTGGCGCGGGGGCACGAGGTCCGGAGCGCTCGAAGGAGGCTCGTCGAAGGCTTGAAAGACATGGTTTGAACTGCTGAGGTCCTTGAGTGTTGAGTCGTTCGCCCGATTGTGAAGTGGTGAGAAGTGAGAATAGTACGATGATGAGGGTGTTGAGGAAGTGTTGGAGCTCCGAGGCACAGATGGAGCTGCCGCCAATTAGCGCTGCTGATTGGCTACTGTGTGAGGGAACATGTGGACCTTACGAAAGTGAGTCCAGAATAAGTACCGGGAACACTGGCTGATAAGTTACAGTACAACCCACTACGTACTGTAGCTTGCAGGTAATGGTGGCCATTCGCCCAAAGATGATCTTTCTGTCTGTTGTTTCCTCTGATACAAATGACACCCGCCTTTTATCCTTGTATGCACGCGTACCCGGCACTTGTGGCGTTTACGACTGGCAGGTAGCGCAATCGGAAGTCGCGTTCCTCCATTTGAACCTTCCTACACCCACCCTGGACTAACAGACTTCATTTCGCCATGGAATCACCGACGAGGCTTCTTCCCGATACACACATACCTACATTCGAAGAATTCTTGTCAGATCTATATTTCATCACAGTTCGTGATATTCTTACAAGGGGAAATACGCCTATCGTAACAGCGAGTTCAGCAAATCAGCTCATGGTTCGGCCTGTCTCTTGAAGTGTTGGTCTACACTTACCTTGAACGCAGGGTTGCTAGCTTCACTTCTCGCTTCTTCAACGAGCGTGTGGAACTCATCGATAGACATGCTGAACAGATCAGCTACTCGAATTCTGGCCCGCATTGAACATTGGCAACGTACTCCGATAGTTGAGTGAACTGGTACAACGCTAATGATGATAGTAGCTGTTTGATATTCTCAACGTTCGCTTGCCCGATTTCATAGTCTCGAGCCACTACCACGCAGCTTGCGCGTCAGTATCACTTTTACTGGTCTGGGCGAGTTTGGTGTTTCTCACCGTTAGACCATGCGCACATTGGCAACATGATCACCCGCGATTCGATATCGGTGAAGCCAGCGCTCATCATCCAGTTTGCCAACTGCAACGGTGCTCGTGGATCTTTGTAAGGCTGTGCACTTCTCAAAAAATATTGTGACCACCTCGATAAAGCGTGATCTATCGTCATATGCGTCAGCAATGAACCGTATGGTTCGATCTTCTGGTAGCTTGCCTTTGGTCAACGTCCCATTATCTGACTGCGCGTTGAAGTATATCTCGACCATCTGGCACCAGCCGTCAGGTCGCAGGACACGGTATATATCTCGAATATAGCTTCGCCATCGATCTGCGTGAATTCCACCCGCCATCATCTGGCTATGGACGAGATCGAAATCATTTGATCGAAACGTGAACCTATCGAGAGGCATCTCGATCAGAAAGTTATCGGTTTAGAGTAAGGTATGAAACCTACCTTCCGTTGAGGTCGTCCACTTGTAACTCGAGGTTCTCGGGCGGGCTCTCTGGGATCATGTGCGGACTTACGTCAATGCCTAACACCTACACAGCTCATGGTCAGTAACGTTGTTGATAGACGCGATACATACGCAAGAGTCTCTGAGAACTTTCTTGCATCCCGGATGCTCATAGTTCCCGGTCAATGCGTTTCCTTGCGTAACCCCAAAGAACTGTTGGGAATCCCCTTCAGACCCTGATACACCAGAAGAATCTCCGAGGCGAAGCAGGATAACAAAGTCCACTGGCATCTACTCCATATTGTTACCAGCCTGAACTCAGACGGTATGAGGGCTGGTCAAAGGAATGGCTTAGTGGCTACCCACCTTGGCTTCAGGATAGTCGCGCGCAACGTTCATTGCCCATTCGCCGGATCCGCAACCGCAGTCAAGGATTCTCCCGGGTGACTTGATGGGAGGAAATACCAGCCTGCCGTCGAAAACTATCTTGAGCACGTTGTGTGCTATCTCGAGACGTATAATCTCGTCCTGGTTCAAAGAGTAAGTGCTCGTTGATTGGGATGCGCGGTCGACTCGAGCGAATTTTTCTTCGTACCTCGTCGATCGGCGCAAAGTAAGTGCCGTTTGTGAGGGCATACTGCTGATAGCTTCGACCGTAATAGTTGAACACTTCGGCAAAGCTTTCGTCAAGTGGCACTGTTCCATCCCTTATCCAGGATTTAGCGATTCGCTCACACCTACCGACTATCAAGCCTTACTCTGTCTCCATATCGAATGTTCGGTTATCTGTTTAATCGTTTCTGTGTTACTCGGGGCAAAGCCTAGTTTCAGTCAGTGGTCGCATCGACAAGCGACACAGCTTTGTCTGATTAGGGCGGACTCTGCTCCGTCAGGTGGTACCTAGAAGCGTGGCCCCAGTCCACCTGTCTAGAGCCACATTGGGGCCAGGATACGGTCTCCAGAGTCGTCATTTTATGAGCTAATAAGAAAGACTGCAGTGTGGCTATGGCTCAAAGTTACGGACAACACGTCCATCGCGTTTTCCTTGTTGGGCACTGCAACGTAAGGATACTAAGCTTGACCGTCTCAAAGTCAACATCAGAAAATCTTGCTTGGTCTGGTCGTGTTCTAAACTAGCTTGCAAAGTATCGTGCTGTGAGCTTCCGATTCTACTTAAATCTATTACAAAAGCTGATGCTGTAGTCCCAGTTACATCTTCAAGAAAGTCCAAGAAAGTCCTAGAAACTCAGACGTCAGCTACTCTAGCCAGTCTCCAAATCCTAAGGTCAACGAGACGAGTCTAGATGTAACTATCGTGCGCAACCAGGCGCCAGATGTAACACGATATTCAATTGCGATAGTTCATCAACGCTATTTTGATCTTCGGTAGCTAGAAAAGCATCATGGGTGTTCGGCCGAGTCTAAGATCTGGACTCAAAATGAGACATTACTGAATGTACGGTGACTGTCCTTTCTCTTCGACCCCAGCGCAGAAGATCATCTTTCATTGTTGTCTTTTTCGCTTTAAGGGGTAAAGAGGGGTGTTGCCAGACATGCTACTCATGTGCAGGCCTAGTGTAAATGCAATGGTGGCCAACTGCCGTTAAATGTTGGCATCCAGGATTTACCTATCGGCTTGGTTCAGGGAGGCAATACTGCAGGGTTTATTCTATAATCGACACAAGTATCCCACCCATTCAGATACCGTCCCTTACCGAGGATTGGGCAGCAGACAGCAGAAGCAAGAAGCTCGGAGAAATCGTCATCCAGGGCCATTTGGCCAGCCATCATGTCCCACCTGTTGGTATCTGGGGACATAATTTGCTTTGCTCCCTGAGAAGGTAGAGTTGTACGATCTGGAGAGGGGTGTACTACCATATGTTCGCTGACCTCGTGCAGAAATAACAGCACACTTCTGCATCCTCGGAAGACCGCTAATCACATTCCGGCCACCAGCTCGTATCATTACCGACGACATGGACCTGGGACTCGGTCGAAGAGTGGGCTCAGCCTACGTACCACTTCTGGAAACCAACTTGATGGAAAGTGGAGAATGCTCAGAGTGAGGAAGAGTCGTGACCGCAGCACTAACATACCAGCCGTTTAACGTCCATTATCCTTTCTTTCCCTCAATCTGACTTACGCTGAGGCAAAAAGCAACTGTGGGACCGGTGTCTGTCACAGAGAGAATAACTCCTAGGCCTCAAGAGGTACGGGTGGCTGGTCCACATTCTGAAAAGGGCCAGTCCCGTGTTCAAGAAGTAAGTTGCGGAACTACAACTAAGCACATTTACTCTTCACCGCTTCCAGTGTCCATTGTGAAGACTGTGGTTGACCCTCAAATTAGATCAGCAACAAGTGGAATCCCATCAATAGGACCCGTAAGGCTAGGATGTTCTTACACAATGAGGCCGCGCGAGAAGGCTTTGGTGTGCAGTATGATCACCGAGATCTACCCTACGAGCCCCAGTCCTTCATTCTGTATTTGCATGGAATCAGGCTCCACGGAATGCATGTCCAGCGGTTACAGCGGTAAATGACAGTAGCGAGCTCCCAGCTACGTTGCTACATAACAATCGAGTCAACAGCTTGCTCAAATACAAACAAGGCCCGGTGCCACCAAGGACAGAGATAGACATATCGACAGGCGCTACAGTACCAAAACTGGCATGAGAACAAACTTATTTTGAGCTGCTGCAAGAATAACCTGTTGACTACGAAGTACTCTATAACACCGCAGTGCGTCACGGAATATCTTGATGGCCGAGGCCTTCACCCCTATCTAGCCACAGCCAACAGAAGACGTACGGTGAGGTCTTGTCTTAGGTTAGCTTCTACGGACACTTTACAGGCTTGGAAACTTGATCACTTCTCGCTGCTATTGTGGGACTGCAATGGCGTCTGCACGGTAGCGTTTCAAGTGAGACACATATATGCGGCGGTATTGAGAGGTCAACATCTAGCACAGCCTCAAACGAAAAGGAAAACAACCCACTTGATCGGAAGACAATTACGAGATTAGTATTCAGTAAGTGGATGATACACTAGTGTACATGCAGATATGTGATCTAATGGAGGTAAAGCTCTACACATTTTCATCGTCTCGTCTCCACTATCCAAGATTACGCGGGAGTCAGCTGCGGCCCGTCAGGATGGAGCTGTGGGGCATGCGAGCTTGAGTACAGTACAGAGTAGCGAAGGTCTAGGGAAGGCCAACAAGAGAGCGTACTGGAAGAGCGATCTCATTCGATACGTGTCCCAATGGCTTCTCGCGGTTGGCTCCTGGATTTGCTCCTGGTGTCATGCATGCCGTTGACGAGCTGTTCCCTTGTTGACCGGTTTGTTGATTTTGGGGACAGGCATCTCGGCGGAGTGTCATCATGTCTCGTGTCTGGCGCGGGATACCCTTTATTGCGGGACAGGGGAACCTTGCGGGAGCTTGCCGACCCAAGCCCTCGGGTTCGGAGCCACAGCCTCGGGAGATGGTGGGCGCGCGTCGCTACAAATACCCCTTTCACTCAACAATGTCGGACGTCGGACGCTGCGAACGCAAAGAGAGAAGAAGCGCACCGATCAACTAACATGCCGTGACGGGGCATCTATGTACGGTACGTCGCTGACTCGCTAACCCATGCTCCTCCCCAACCATTTTTGCCTTCTTTCGCGAGTGGCTCTTGGTCAGGGTCATCTGTATCCGAAACTTACTTAGTATATCTTCTCAACCCATTACCAGGAAGGGGTACGCCTCTCAGATGTGACTGGTATCACGCCTTGCATGGCGGTAAAAACGTAGGTCCACCGCGGCATTCTCTCAATGGCTACGGTATCGCACCTTGGAGCACGAGTCTTGCCAGCTTGGGCTTGGTTCCGAGAAGAGCGATCATCTGTACCCGGTACGCTACTTTCAACGAATGTTGTTGAGCTCCGGTTCCGAATTCAGGTAGAATCGCCTGGAATTGAACTTGACGGGAAGAGATCAACCGACGAAAGTTGCGCGTGACAAAACTTTATCCCAGCCAAGATAAGCAGTATCGAATATAAGATGCAGGGGCCTATGGCCATGATCTAGATAATGCACCTATGAACCTGTAATCCTTTCGCTTTCGTTGCTTTGCTAAGTACTTATGCTTATCTATCACTGCTACCGTCGTAACGTATACCCTTGTGGAACAAAACATGACCCCCGTTACCTCCTCAAAGATCCAGCTACAACGGAAGCAAGAAGCCAGCCCCCCGCGCGCGCGCAATTATTGTACATCTTGATAGATCAGCTATCAGTTCTGAAAAAGAAGCTCGAAGAAGACAAGTCTTTCATGCTGTGCCCCCCTCTACCTTCTCATGCAATGCAGATAAGCAAGGCTGCAGATGTTTGCTGTCATAGTTCCCCCTCTTTTCCCATTTATGCCGTGGATGCGCGGTTAGTCTCTGCACCAATAGAGACATGTTCCCACGAATCTTTGTCGTTCGATCCTTCACCAAGCCGAATCTGAGTCGACAACAGCCGCAATGCAGCTGTGATCTGATTGGGCTGGAATCCCCAAGATGCACCGAGATACGAGCTGCATCATGCAGCTTGCCCTGAAACCGTGCTGGGAGAGCTCTCGCACATAACGGACGGGTTCCTTAAATCTCGCACCAATTGCGGGATTATCATGCTAGGCCGGCTGACTGCGTCGTCATAGTGTCCGAGAATCTGGAAAGATAAAGCGCCTCAATGGGTCATATGAACAAAACGTTGACAGCACGAACTGCAGCGGGCAGTCGGTGTGCCCAAGCAAAGTCTCGCGAGAGTTCGAGTAAGTCTAGCACCAGGTAAATACTGGGTTCCTACTCTTGACAGCCTCCAAACGCTCTACGATAACCTTGCGCTGATTGCCCATTTGGCCCTCGGCTGCCGCATAGCCTAAATCGCCCTCGAGGTCGTCGTCGTCATAGAATTCGTGGGCATTGGTGCTGCTGTTCTTACGAGCGGCCGCTGTAAACGAGTACCGCCTCTGCTTCCGGCGCGAAGGCTGTTGCTGCGGCGGGCCTCCTCGTCCAGGGTCGTACATGTTCAGCGAGCGCGCAGGGCCCTGGTAGCTACTCCTATGCCCGCTATTTCGAACCGCTGGGCGCTCAGTGTGGCGAGACCCGGCATCCATGTAGCCGGGCTCACCAGAGTTAACGTCATCTGGTGAATGGCCTGTCTCGCTTGTCGGAGTCATGATTTCGAACCGGCCTGGATGGGGCATTTCGGCAGGTGGAGTCGTAAGACCTAGAAGGTCATGAACTGGAACGTTCGAAGCTGGTGCGGAGCTCGCGATGTCTGCCTCATCCATCGACTGGCGAGGTTGAGGGTTACGATGAACCTCGGTAGAGGTGGCTCGCATGGGTACGGCGATAGGAACGTCAACGAGATCATCCCAGACGCAAACCTTTGCCCGGCGCGTCAACTCAAGAGGCCCATGATCTGGTGTCTTGAGCGTCTCGACGACGTTCCAAGCCTGACCCTTCATTACAGCAATCTGCTTCGCGAACATTCGTTCTTGGAAATCAACGTCGACTTGGAAGACGCGCTTCAACTCTAGTATTGTTTGACTCCACCAGGCCGTAGAAGTGAGTAACGGCAGGAAGTGATCCCGTGTTTTCTGCGAGAAAGGTCTACCGATGAGATCGACTGGTAAGAACAGCCAGCCGAATGGGAAGCTATGTCAAAGTTAGCAACACGTACGTAAATCGGCTATGAACTGACACTCCATACCTTCTCCAAGCATCCGGATGTTTCCAAGGCCATGAAAGGGAGTTATCGATGGCACCAATGCTGATAACCGGCTCTCTACCCATAGGTCTTGGGCTGGAAGCTTGCATGGGGTTCTGACTCCGATATGGATTTGACGCCCGCGCAGGACGCGGGGGTTGTTGTGTTAGATCAACCGGGCGCGGGCCTTCCTCTTCCTCTTCTTCCGACACTGACTCCATATTGAGCTGGATGGGATCTGAAACGACTGAAACTTTTCCAGTTTCCCAGTCGACCTTGATCATCCAATTGTCTAACCCACGATCCGTATTTCGCATGATATAATCCAGGATAACTAGCTTTTCAAGCTCTTCGCGTAAGGACTGCTTCAGATTCTCGGTCCATATGAAATTATCAGGACTCAACAAATGCTCGTTCTGGTCACTCCGCTCATCATCGCTGCCATATTCGTCTTCTGGCGACGCTGCACTCGTAGGTCGACAGTTCTCGGCCCATCGCCGTTTCTTCTTGCGGTGCCCGTCAGCAGACCGGAAGCCGGACCAATACTGATCAGGCCATGGGTGCTCCCGCAAGAAAACGTTTGCATCTTTAAAACCTTTTAGAAAGACCTGAAAACTGCCGGGTTTCGCAGGCAGTGGCTTCTTCTTGCGATGGAACTTGCGGCGATCCCAGAAGGGATAGTGGAAGGATTTGGAAGACAGCCATACAACGTCGGTATAAGGTACCAAGTGTGTCCTTAGCTGGCAATCGAGAACATATGCTGCTGCTTCGCTGACATACGAGAGGTTGGGAATCAAGCTATGAGTATACCGTTAGCACTTGTGACCAGTTGCGACAATACGAACTGCCTACCAAGCTCGACCAAAGAAACAGGGAAATAAGTTGCGATGGATCCACTTGTTCCACTTGGGGTTTCCTGCGGCGTACGGTTCCTCGTCTTTGGGTTTGAACACGCCGACTATCTTTCCCTCTGGGTTCCTTGCAAAGTAACTGCCAGAGCTTCCTTGCGAAATCATGCTTGGGTGTACCTGTTGCCTGATCGCAGCGCGGACACTCTCGACGATGGCCTCAAACTCAGACTTGCTCATTACACCCTCTTGCGGTGTGGCAAGACTATCGGCTGTAGCCGGTCGTACGCCCTCTGGCGCCTGGAAGACTGAGTAGTGGATTTCAAGGCGCTCTTCCTCCTCGGGCTGATTCTTGCCCTTTCCACGCTTGAAGCGCGAGGCGATTTCGTCCGCCCACCGCTCGAGGCGGGCGTTGATAGCCTTGACGTCTACGCCAGAGTTGCTGCCGATACGCTGGCGGAACTTTGGCTTGGCACCGCCACTGCCAGATTTGGGACTCGCCATACCGGAGCGGTGACGCGGTTGGGATGTGATGGGGCCATATTGAGGTGCGCTGGAGGGTTGCAGAGATGCGAAAGACTGGGTGAGGGGATCCTCGTCAGAGTCGTCGCTATGGTCGTCGGCTTGTGCGAGGCGTTCGTAACCCGTCGTCGCGGGACGAGTGGGTTTCGGCATGTTGATGATCTGGATTGTAGGAGAAGGAGAATGGGGCGAGGAGCGGGACGGGAACTATCGAGGAAAGCGGTCGTTGTCGATATCACAGTAGTTTCAGGGCCATGCCTCGGGATCAGGACGATACGGTTCAGTGATGAAGACGGGGACGGTATCTGATGACTACGTGGGTGACGTAGCCAAGTTGCAAGAACGGAGGTTGATAGAGTCGGTGACGCCCCCTGGCGGTTGAGAAGGGAGGGAGCTCGTCGCCAACGCGCGGAGCCACGAGTTGAAAATGAGAGTAACGGGAACAATCTTGGTCCCTAAGATTACGACGGAAATCATGAGCTTGAAGCAAAAGCTCCTCAGCAAGAAAGGTCAACAGGTATAATGTTGATGGGTCAGTAATTAGGTCAAAAATAGAACGCACATGTTGTCATTCCGGATCTGCACCTTCTTATCTCCTTCTGCTTGTGACAGCCTGGAGCTTACTAGCAAAGCACGGTAGTACTGGAGTAAGGTACGTATCTCAGAGCTCTAGTTTCGCTGGCAAAAGCGAGGCCAGTTGATGACTAAGTGCGCGCGGCATAAGAAATTCCGAGCTCCGTTGCTTTGACTGAGTCTTATTACTAGTACATCTACAGTAGACTGTCAGGATCCCAGAATGAACTCGAACTGGATCGTAGGAAGCGCAGTCGATTGGTACTCAAGCTACCCGGATCTGCCTCTTCAACGTCATTGACGGAGCTTTCGATCAGTTCGGTTTGCTATTGGCACTCGTCTAGCGTCTGCGTGTACTGGGATACCCCGCGCCTCTATTTCCACTGCTGTACAGTACAGTACTGTACAGCGCAGAACATCTGTACGCTGAACAGAGTTTACTACTTGGCTTTTACCTAACAGCAACTCTGGAATGCCGCACTGGCAGCCCACCCATCGAATCACTTCTCCCTTCTCGTCATACTTTTGATAAACACGGCTGACGCCAGGCTGGTGGGAACACGGATCGTCGTTAGAGTCGGCACGTGCGATCCTGAAGGTGATCAGCTTTAGCGTAGCGTTTCAAGATAGCTGCGTCCGATCACTAGAACGCGGGGGATGGAGGCGAAAGTCATGGTGTTGAAAT
The DNA here is from genome assembly GCA_003693555.1 of Coccinonectria pachysandricola. Classification (NCBI taxonomy): domain Eukaryota; kingdom Fungi; phylum Ascomycota; class Sordariomycetes; order Hypocreales; family Nectriaceae; genus Coccinonectria; species Coccinonectria pachysandricola. Next base: position 18,147 of record QUZF01000031.1, read on the forward strand.
CAACCCTGAAGCCCTACCGTAACCACTGCTGGCGTCTGTCCACATGTTTTCTGTGGCGACGGACTGGGCGTTTTCTCGAAGTTGTGGGCATTGAACTAGGGGCGTCGGTATGGTGAAGTGGTCGAGACCGTTGCAATGATGCAGATAAAGGTGTCATCCCATCGACAACGCAATTCCAACTCACAGCGGCCATGGGAAGTAGCATCAGGACGCGTCGCGTAGTTGTACATAACACCAGCGAGTCGTCAGTCGTCAGCACCACGGTACTAGACAGTACTACTGTGCTAGTTGAGTCACGCCGCTGCGTAAACTGTTGATTACAGTTACGTACGGTACCAGTAGTAAGTTTTGTGGTAGTAAAGCAGTAGTGGCAACTTGCCTGGTGCAATCAACGGCGAGGCACGACGTGACCAGCACAGGCAGACAAGGTCCAACGGAGGTAGAGTTACCAGTAACGGTACTTTCAACTGCCACTGCGTGTACGTACCTGTCAAAGCCACGAGCTCGCAAGCATCCTCGTCTTGGTTCGAAATGGCATGGGCGCGGTATGGGAATGTCCATCCCTTCTCCTCCTGTCCCGGGTATCTCGAGCCGGCAACCGATCAAAGTTTAGACCGGTCGATGGCTGATGCTTAGTCGAAACGAGACTTGGGTGGGATTAATTTGAATGCCGCAATGCAGACACGGCCCTCGAAGGACAGAAAAAGCATATCAGCTGACGCCATCACTCTCCCTTATCCTCAGGCCCCAGGAACAAGGAGTTATAACGGAGGGTATATATCTCGACCTGCATCCTTCACCGAAGCTGTCGATTCTCTGTTTGGCACCTTCACACTCCCAAGTAGAACGTCCCGTTCCATTGATTCAATCCTATCGAATAAGAAACTTAAGCGAGGAGACACACGGAGCTATAAATGTCATATCCTCGACAATCCTGAAATCTCATCCTTGTCGTCGAATCCTTTGTGCATCGATTCAATCTCGGAATCCACATAACCTGACCATTGAACGATACCATTACGACCGAATCTAAGGGGGAAAAAGGAGAATCCCTCCACTGACTCCTCATCAGTCAAAGTTACATCACTTCACCATGACAGCTGGAGCTAGGATCCCCCGTAGCACGTCCAGCTCACTTGCCGAAAAGCCCGTCATCACCTCCTCTGCAACCGACCATGATGCCACACGCGGCCGCAGACGAGACCGCAGCATGACCCGCAGCGCCGTCCACGCCATCCGTAACGCTGCTACCGAGGAATCAAGCACCCTTCGGGGACGCTCTCGTCGTCGTGCAACTTCGCCGTCCATCAACTATACCTCTCGGCCATCGTCACCCGTCGTCTTCTCTCCAAGGGCTTCCTCGCCAACCCGAAGACGTCTTCTTCAGGTGAACTTGCGCCGGGCGCACTGTCCCTCACGCGTCGCCTCGCCTGCCGCTGCGCAGGCGACGCTGCGTCGACGCCAAAGGACCAGAAGCCGGAGTCGAGGACCTGGATTCGACTTGGATCGCGAAGCTCCGCGATTGGGTGAGGTTTTGTCTGCGTTGAGGAACGAGGTGTTGCCATCCCCAGAGGAGAATGCAGGTGAAGAAAAGGCTACTTGAAAGATAACGATGACCGGCGCTGGACGAAGCTTCATGTGTTTACTAATTACGATGCCCTGTCATTTGTACGATACCTGTCGGAGGGCTTTATGATATTTAGCGAGCTAGATTTACTCGACTGCTTTCTGGGCGTTCGAACTTCAGAGGGGTCACTGCTATCTGGAGTTTGCTTTACTATTCCACAAGACAAGACTGGGCAGACAGACAGCAAGTATATCTGTAGGATACGACTCATGGATTATCATCAGGTGAATTGAGACTACTGAAAACCCAAATTTGCCATTTCCCCAGTCCGAGTGCGAATATCCAGCAAATCATGTTCTTGCTTCGGCGTTTGTTTTCCAGTATGGAGTCAATCGTTCATGCAGAGATCAATGACACATGGTTGGCCTCTGTCGCTGACGACGGCTCTCCAACAGCCCACCAGGCTCCACCGCCGCTCAATGGCAGCAACCTAACTGGTAGGCGTGTGGCCTGAAGAAAACACCGCACACCGCAAGATGGTTTATCTGTCAATCGGTGTGTGGGTGTCTGATGTATTTCTCCGCCCCGCGTGGTAGGTGGGAGCTTGCATTTTTCTATTCCCGACGATTAGACATCGACTGATGAATTCCAACCTCCACCAGTCCATCATCAACCACAACGTGCGTTGCCACTCCTCCATTCACGTGTTCTTGTCTTCTCGCTATGTCATATGCTACGTCTCATGCTCTGACAACTTTCAAGAACACGGGACCTGTACGATTTCTGTAGGAGTTTCTGGTCAATTGGTTGCGCGCCGCAACTTGAGCCACCGCCAAATTCAGCATTTGCCCCTTCCAACGCTTCACACAAGCATGCCGATACCTGTCTACGCCGCTGCGGCTTAGCATTCATTCTCCTCGACCCAATGCTCGAAAGAACAGCCGCCGGTCTGGAATCATGCAGCCTCCAGCGCGTACTCCCCAAGACCGGCAAGCGCTGTCGCCGCCTTCACACAGGCTTCTGGCAGCATGGCGCCTCGGCCATTGACCTCTCCAATGCCTGGCCTGGCCCGTCGCGGCAAGCCGAAACAGAGGCCCATGAGGAAGGGTCGTCGTCACGTCAGATGCATCCGACTCTGCTGGCCTCGGCTTTTCTCCTCGACTTCCTATATCCCAGCGCTGCTTTGCCGCTTCTGCGGCGAATCTACCCGAGCCTTCCCCGAACGCAGGACGGCCAGAGAAAAGTTGAAGCCTCGCCGAGACGGGCCTTTTCGTCTGCCGCGGCCACATCCACTGTCGAGTCAAGAGATTACTCGTCATCTTCGTCAATGCAATTACTGGGACCAAACCACAAACAACCGACAGCACAACATACGATCGCACACCAAGATCACTCGGCCTTGAACGATACCCAGCCCGAAGCGGCGAACGCGAACGAGGAGGGAAACCTTTCGTCACATGACACTGAATTGAGCATACCTGTGTCTTCGAATCCGAATAGCGAGACGGATCTTCAGCGCCTCCGAAATCTGCTCAATGGCGTCACGAGAGATCGATATCAAGATGTCTGGGACTTATTCAGCCGGCTCGAACAACGCCATAGAGTCGAAGTCCGCGGAGAGGTTGTGGCATATCTTTCCAAGTCACATGGAGTGGTCGAAAACGCCCGAGCAATTTCCGCTTTTCGACAAATACCAGTGGACGAGTGGGACGACGAACTTTTGGCTGTCGGGGTTCTACTGCTTCTACGCTCAGGCGACGCTACAGGAGCAGTGGAGCAGTTCAAGACCGGTCTGGATGTGAAGGGGCTAGATGGTGGACTAGAGTTCATCTTGGCAGATGCCATCAACTCACAGAAATGGACCATTGCACTGGACGTTTGGATTGCCTATTATACTGCTCAGGTCAAACTTTCACCGAAATCGAGACCAACAGCGAACCGACTGGCGCAACTCTCGAGTGTTCCCAACAAGGGCGATCTTTATTTCGCATTTCGAAATTTTCTGGCGACGGAAGGCTCCGAGTACCACCGATTGATCAAGAAATCACCCCTAACTAATAATGCGCTACGATCTTTCCGACGACACTTTGCTCAGATGGCTATATGGGAGCCTTGCGCACCTGATCAGGCGGCCATCATTTTAGAAACCATCAAAGATCCAAAGATGTATAACACCTACTTCTTTCGAATGTTTGACCGTTGGTACGAGAAACTGGAACCCAAATCCAACATCCTTATGCTCCCCGACATATACCAGAAGTTCAGGGAATTACCGGAGGCCCAAGCGACGATGCCTACGCTTCGCGGCATGTTCAAGATTCACTACCCCAAGAACATCGCCGCTCTCGAGCAAATATACCACGACTGGATCCGATTTCGGGGCGGTCTGAATCAGTGGGCCTACGAAAAGTATCTTAAGCTTTATGCTTCTAGAGGCGATGTTTCCAAGGTTCGACACCTTTGGAAAGCGTATGTCCAAGAATACCCAGAAGTAATAACCTCCCCTCGTGCGTTTAGAAGCACATTAAATGTCTATGCCCAGGCTGGCGATGTGGTTCATGCTAGAGAGGAGATGGAGTCGATGGTGAACAAGCACCGAGTCAAACCCGACCTCGACTGCTGGAATATGCTATTGAAGGCTTACATGAGATCGGATGACTACGCCGGTGTTTTGAAATGTTTTGACGAGATATGCACGCAGCACAATCCCGATGCCTTTACGTACGCGCATGTTATGGCGATGAGCGCCAAGAAGGGTGATCTTGAGAGCACACTCGAATACTTTAACCGATCTCAGGAGGCCGCAGTTCCCATATCAAAGGAGATGGCATTGGCCTTAGTGGTGGCGTACTGTCAAAACGGCCTTCTTCTGGAGGCGGAGCGCCTTTGTATCGAACTGACGCAGCGCAAGCTCACGCATCCTGCATTATGGAATCAACTTCTCAACTTCAACGGCGAGGCAGGCTATCTCAAAAGATGTTACGACTTGCTTGAGCGAATGAAGAATCTCGGCGTGGAGTGGGACGACGATACCTATGGCTTCCTGCTACAAGCTCTTATCCGAACGAGTCAAGTCCATCCTGCTTATACTCTTTTGAAGCGAGCAGAAGAAGAGAAGCTCTTTTCTGTGAAGCCCGAACACTTTGCCCTAGTCATGGCTGGAGCTGCTCGCATCGGCGATTATCAACTAGTGGAGAGCTTGAATCTGCAGCTACAGAAGGCGAATTTGCCAACGACCTTTGGCGCTCTTGTGGCATTGGTTGATGCCGCATCACAGCGGAAGCCGGGAGAGATCCGAACGCGTAACTTAGGTAAGAGTCTGGTGGAGCATTTTCGCCAGACGGTAGCTGCTACTAAGCGCAGTATAAAGCAGGATGAGTCGGGCGAGCTCGGGGAATCAACCGTGGAAGACCTCAACAAGCTTCGAGAAGATGGTCAGTTGGTTGGTCGGGCTATCTCGTTGTTGGTGGAGCTTCGAGAATCTACCTCAGCTGAAGAGCTCATGGCCTTGTACGCCGAGCTCTTCCCTCAGTTCCAACAGACAGGACACTATCCTACCAATGTGGTCTCTGCTTTGATGCTTGCACACTACAAGGATGATAACTACGCCAAGGTGATTCAACTGTGGGAGGAGACTTGGACTCGAATTCTCGTGAGCAGTAAGAAGACTAAAGGAGAGGGTATCTACGCCGGTTCAGAGTATGACTTATCACGAGTGTTCAACGTCGTGGTGCGAGCATATCGCGCCACAGACGATGCACAAGGCCTGACGGAGTGCATCGACAAAGTTATCGCTGCTGGCTTCAAGCTCACCCGAAGCAACTGGTCCCTTGCCGTCCGCTACCTCGCCGAAATGGGACGCTGGCAGCGTGCTATGTACTGGTGCGAGACGACACTCATGACCGGCTGGCATGGATGGAAGCCTGAGCGCCAACTCGTCGAGAAGCCCGGTCTCAAGAACACACGTCTCCTGCGAGCTCCCAAGAATGTCGTCTTCCTTTTGCAGCAGGAATGGTTGCGCCTCCGCAAGATGGCTGCTTGGTCATCCGAAGTCTCAAGACTGCTCGGCGCGGTGCAAACCAACTTCCCTCGCCTCCACCACGCTTTCGTCACTTCCGACATTGACAGTCTCCCGAGCAAATACTCGCTTGATGGCGTTGAAGTTCCTGTCAGCGAGCTGGACAAGTACCTCGCCAGCCTGTCATACCGCGAGCTCATGAAGGTCAAGGGTGCGCTTCTCAAGCAGCTTATGCAAGAGCGGAATGGGGAGAAGAAGCTTAGAAACGCCCAGGCGCAAGAGAAGACACCAGAAGAACGCCAAAAGTGGAAGCGTGAGTTGCACTACAAGATTAGGCGCCATGCGGATAAGTGGGCGAAGCGCAGCGAGGAAGTCTACAAGGGCAAGAATGCTGAACCGGTGACCGAGGCTGGGGAATCTTCCTCTGACGATGTCGTCATCTCGGCCAGTGGCACAGAAAACGCCGAGCAGCATGCTACTCGTGAGCGTACGAGTTACTGGGATCACTTCTGGGAGCGGTACGACCAACGGCCACCCAAGGCTAACGAGCGGACGACAGCGGCTAGACCTAGGCGGGATCAAACGAAGAGGCCTCAGCGACTGCAACAGCGTAGTGGGAAGAATTTATGAGAGCACTGTACATGATATTCCATTATAAGACGGCGATGTTGAATGTACGAGTTCAGAGTAAGAAGAGAAGTAGACGGATGCATAGTCCCGAGGCAAGCATAAGCGTGGCAGGGACCCTTTTTCCTTACATAGACTGGAGGGAGTTGTGTCTTGATGGGTTGACGCATGAGTGTAGGATGGCAGATATAGGGGACGTGTAAATAATTGTATGACTTTCAGGAGGGTTTAGAATGCTACCTTTATAAACGTGTGGACCGCAGCAAACTCATGAAACTGTGTATTCGTTGGATTAGACCAGAAGCACTCCTTTGGTGTTATGGATGTCGGCACTGAAGCGAAGAGCAGCTTGAAATGATGAGGGAAATCACAAGTCCATGTTGGAGTTGGGATGGGTAATTACAATTCAAACTCTCAGATCACTTCACTTAGCTACCTAAACCTACGAAACCCGGTATCAACGAAACGCCATGCGCCAGTTCAGATCCCCCAAAGATCGAATGCAAACCAGGTTGATCAAACTCCGAACCAATGCCGCCAACTAGTCCTGAGTAGGCAATGCCTTGTAGAGATGAGAAGATTATATATACAGCAGATACACCAGAAAAAGAAGAAGGGAAACCTACGATATCCCACTATGTTCAGTATAGGTCGTGAGATCTTCCGTGGTCTGCAGATTGACTGGGTGGTATTTTGACGCCTAACGATCGGAGCCGCTGAGAGAGCAGTCCCTCGACACCACCCGGAGACCCAGGGCTTGGCAGAGCGAATGCATTGCCACCATAACCCAGATCGCCCTTGTTGAGCTTTTCATATAGCGTCGGATTGCAAGACGCGGATGTGGCAGAATCCTTGGTGGATGGTCTGCTGGCTTGTGACGAGCCGGGCGAGCGCATGCTGGGTAGAGCAGTCGCATTCGTTCCGGCACCATCACTTACATCGCTGTCGAGCTGTTCTCGTGCCGGCAGACGGAAGGGGATTGGCTCCAACGGCAACGTATTGCCTGTAGCGAAGCCTCCAGATGTAACGGCAGCTGAGTGCTTGCCGGGCTGTCGATAGAGACCATCCATGGTGTCGAATGATTGGCTTGAAGGCAGCCTGGTCGAAAATCCGGCACTTTTTCGTCGGGAAGCCTTTTCAGCGGCAAGACTGGCGCCTGGTCCAGACAATGCCGGGGTCAGCGGATGCATGACACGAATGGGCTTGTACGGCGAAAATCGCGGTTCTGGCCACGTCGTCTCATTATGCAGTTTCTCCTTGCCGTCTGGGACGCGATTAGCGAACACAATTCGGATGCTCTTGTAGAGATAAAACCGGCCCTTGGCAGGGCTGCAGATGTGTAGATGTACAAGGTATCTTAGGATAGGCCGATCCATAGAGTCAAGCTCCGAGGTTTGGGGAGCATTGTCAATTATCGGACCTGCCGAATAACTTCGTTGCCGAATGAATGTCTTGGTTCCCGGCTCCATGCCACTTAGGTCGTAAGGTACAAGAAAAAGCTTGACCGCCGTCTTGTTTTGGTTTTTGATGATTATCTGAATCTGCCCCTTTTCAGATATCCTGTAGCTTCCACCAGGAGGAGCTTTCGAGGTAGCCGGTTTGCGACTTGCTCGCGAACTTCGTCGTGAGTCGCTCTCCCTACTATGGCCAGTGATCATCCGATCGGGGCCGTCTTCTGTGGCCTTTCTATCTGCAAACCGGCTTTGGACCTTTCTCTTTGCCCGTTGCTCATCTTCCGTGTTCGAGAGCCCATTTTCTAGGTCGACTTGTCCAACGTAGGGGCTTGGTCCATCATCGGAACGTGAACGGCCATGTGGGGTGCTGCTGTAGCTGTAATAGACAGCGGGAAATGGCAGCGTTACATGAGCTGGACACCTCAGGGTAGATTTGCATTTGCCCTTGCCCAACACACCGATCTGGGCCAGAAAGTCGAGTGGCTTTGAGGGTGTAGTAGACATGCGGCCACGTAGAATACTCTCCTCATACGAGCCAACCATGGAAGCATGCTGAATAGGTGAGGACTCGGAAGCTAGGGATGCTCTCCGTGAGCGCAGGAAAGCGGGCGTCGGAGACGTAAATCCGTCCTGCGGAAGACTCGGCGTCGACGTCAAGGACCTTCGAGGTTGGTGTGCCTGATATGGGAAAGACACTTCTCTACGATAAGATCCTCCTCGTGGCAAAGAGAGTCTACCGGATGGAGAGGCGGACGGAGACGATGTATAAGAGTGCGCAGTGAAACGTCTTGAGCCTAGACCGGCAGCAAAATCGAGGCCGTCCAATGGCATGGTCGAGTTGGGCTCCTCGTAACTCTCAGACTGAACCAGCGGACTCGTAGGAGGCTTGTACACAAAACTTGATGAAACGGACGACGACAGTGGCGAGTAACCCGACCGAAAACTGTCCACGCTCTCCGAAAAGGGAATTCCTCCATCTTGCTGAAAAGGCACATAGTTTCTAGGAGGCGACGTGGCAGCCCATGGATTTACCGTCAATACCGGGTGTATTCCAGGGCCGGGTCGTCCGAAATGACCCGGGCTCCTGTCTATGGCACTGTTCTCGGCTGTGAAATCTCCACTATGCAACGCAGATCGTGGTCGCACGATCTCGAGCCCATCCCGCAGCCTCTCATCGACGGGCTCGTTGGAAGCGCTCTTTTCGGGGGTGATTTTGACTGGGGGAAGCAGAGTCGAAGTGTCGGAAGGTGTTTGAGGGCGTCTCGCGGGAATGATGGGATTGTGATGCTGCAGGATTGAGTCGAGCTGTGACGGGCAGTTAGTTATAATGAACTCAAGGTAAGCAGAGGGGGTTAGCATACATGTCTATTCGGAACCCAGGTCGGCGACTGAGCCCTCTTCAGCCTCTCTATCAGAGCTGCGCGATCCGATATCGTAAGGTCTTCCTCTATGCGTGGTGAACTGGCGGAAACAGGACCATCGCAGATGTCGATAGCGATACCTTCCGGCGAGAGGCGTCTGCCGCCGACCGAGTCAAGATCGACAGTCATGGGACGGTCCAGTGGTGGAGGATCGAAGTCGTCTTGGAAGATAGGCATGGTGTTGGGGAGCTGAAGGCGCCACCACGCTGAATTTAACGGGCGTCATGAATGGGGAAAGCGGTTCAATTTCGCACAAAGGTCTTGAGGTCCCAGCTTCTCGTTATGGCTTCAAGCACTCGGGTTGGAACATGTGTTGTTTGAGGTCGATTAACGGCAATGCGAGCTGGTTGACATGTCATGTGCGCAGCCAGGGCAGCCGTGGGTCGGGATCTGGGATCGTGGATTCGGGGGGACGTCATCCACAGTATGACGCTTGAGAACGGAGATACTGTCGTTGGTGGTTATCGCTGTCTAGTTCCCTACTAATAACATTCGACGGCGATATAGATTGGGGGCAAAAAGAAAAGAAGAAAAAACTGGACGACGAAGAATGCATCTGTTGTAAGAGAGAGAAATGATAGAGTCATGTCATCCTATCGACTTATTGACGAAACAATGCTATCAGTGTCAAACGCCATCAACAGCGCCGATGGCGGTGAAAGTGAGTCTAACCAGGCAGGGTCCACGAGGAAGGCGCCCAAATCCGCTAATAAAACTCGCTAGAATGGACAGGCGAACTAAGGTGTAGTGGACCCCGGTCCAGCACAGACTGTACATAGTAAGGCGGCGGAGTAGCTTGTAGCCATGGAGAGGGTGATCGAGGTTGACTTTGTTAGCTCTGCAACTTAAGTTCAGTGAATCCTTACAATTCTACGTACTTTCTTCTTCTTCTTCCTTTT
>QUZF01000031.1:28145-256668 GCA_003693555.1 Coccinonectria pachysandricola
TTTTTTTTTTTTTTTTTGGAGTACGAGGCAGTTACGTCATTTGCAGCGAATTCGTCGTTCCAAGTTTGAGACGGTTGAAATGGCACTGGAGACTTAGGACGACCTCTTTGCCGTTGAGACCTCACTCGAGGCCCCTGCTCGCGAAGTCCAGGGCGCTGCATGATCATATTTTGGGTGTCCCCACGAACGTGCTGCCCCGGAAGCTAGCGGCGATGCATGGCTGGAGTCGCACGCAGCGGGTGAGTGAACGTCGACGTTGGACCATTTAACATATAATTCGACAGCAATGAACCCTCGTTTCATAACGTAGAATACTTTGGGGTTCGGCTATCGCTGTCATTCATCCGATGTTGCTTCCTCGCCAGCGCGTTGCAGTCTACGTGTCCGTTTGTACCGGTAGATCAGTGCTTCATACGAACAACCTACAGCATATGAACTTGGCGTTGTATTCGTCACATATCAGTCCACGCACTTCGAAAGTCTGGTGTTTATCAGTCCAGCACGACACGGGCCTGAGGTCGTTGGGCAGACTTGGCGTACTTATCCCTGCGGCCTTTTCTCAGTTTTCTCATCCATACTTGGATACGTTATCGTATTGCCATGGTATCAGCCTTGGTCCACACTATTGAGCATATCATGGTAATAAGTCTTGCAGCTCATAGTGCTGGCATTAGCGCGATCCTTTGTGTGCTCAGCCACATCACCGATCCGACAAACTCCAAGGACACGTCCCTTTCTAAGCGCAAGCACTTGGGATGCTTATCGAAGAAGTATTTCGTGACATCTGGCGTCGAGGGCATGTTAAGACGGCCCACCCCAGCCAATATACGTGTGAGATAACACCCTGATTCAACCAGACTACGGGATAGGTCTGGTATTTTGGGCGACAACACAACCCTGATTTCCGTTTGAACCCTGATGCGCAAGCAAACCGCAGGATATTGCTTCTACCGGGTTCGTAGTATCGCCGACTTCATGATCATATGCAAGCCAGAAACGGTGATTTGTCACGTGCTATATACCCATAGGTGCCTTCCTGGTATTCGCTAAGCGAACCGTGAGAATGTTCCAACCAAGTAAACAACAATGGAAAGTTTGAGCCTCGCGTTGCAACTTGTCAAATGAGTACTTGCATATGATCTTGATCTTGTCCTGGAAGCAGTTGAGGTAGATCCACGCGAACAAAATAAATAAAAAACTTCCCGACCTTAACAATACGCATTCATTCGGGCACGCCCGTTCTGATTTTAAGAACACCCCACTCGAGGACCCACACCGTCCTCTCACCGAGAAGCTTTGTCTCATCTCAATTCTCATCTCATGAAGAAGCCTTATTACATCGTACAAACTGCACAAATCCTCCGCAATGGCTCCTAAGCGCGTCAATGAGGAAGGAGAGTCTACACAAGAGGCCAAGAAGCCGCGACACGGTTTTCGAGTTGGCCCTGAAAATTTGCCTGATGGCCCGTGGCGACGAAAAGGTTAGCCGGCTCGCCTCTGCCACTTGAAATTTTCATCACCTGCATTTAGCCACACACAAAAGCTTACACTCCGCTACTAGTCACGAAAATCAAGAAGGAACTGATTCACAAGGCCAAGGTCAAGAAGGCATATGCCAAGATCAAGTCTCGCGAAGAGCAGCCGGTGGCGAATGAGAAGCCATCTGAAGGTGACGCTCAGGCACAGAACGACGACAAGGAAAAGAACGACCATGAGGCTGAGGTAGCTGCGGAGATACACCCTACGCGGCAACTTATGCTCGCAGACGAGGACAAGGCTCAGGTCAATGCTGTGCCCACGCAGGAGGAGCTATACGAGAAGCACAACCGCGACGGCCAGCGCCGACGGACGCGGCGACCAGGTTACTACGACAAGCAGCTGCAGCACGCCGAAGAGCGTAGGGCTGAGGCTGAGGCGCGACAGGCCGAGTTCCAGCGGAGGCACGAGGAGCGGGAGCAGAAGCTTGCGGAGAGGGATCGCTTCAAGAGGGCCATGGCGAAGACGAGGGACCGCAACGGAAACAAGAAGCTGGGGAGGGAGAGCTCCTTGTTGCTTGACAAGGTCAAGAAGATGGTTGGCGAGAAGTAAGGCATGTTTGAGTGCATAGCGTGTGGTTGGCGTTTTTTCCCCGGGGGAATATTGAAAAGTACTGATTTTCCTGTGTTTGAAGTATCGTCCTACTTATGGCAGAGGGTGAAAAGCGGCGACGAAGGCAAATATGACCTGGTAACCGAGACCGCAGATTGAAAAGATGAGGTAGCATAGCGATGGGCAAGGTTCTGGAAAGCTGCAGCTGGCCTGAATTGATCCTTCGATAGCATAGCAAACGGCCCAAGCATACCAGCCAGAATTATAGGATGGATCAAACCCGCTGTAAGCGTGCTTGTCCATGCCCTGCAGATGCCATGTTATTGAGTTGAATCTTCGACGAGTCTAGAAGTGAGGCTGAAACACCCGCCTCCTGTATACTAATGCAGCCATGCAATGGCAAGCTGGTCCTTGACAAACAGTCCTCTGGCTGCTAATTTCGTGACTACTAATCTACGCAAGATATTGCCAAAACTACGGAAGACCATGTAAGGATGTTTGCGTGTGGCGTAGCAGAGCTTGTTGGACGAGTTTAGCGGTTAGAAGCACGTCGTGCAATGAAGTGATGCGTTTGAATAGAGCGTCAACTATCGTTCTTCAGACGAATCTGTAACATCGCTTGATCCAAGAGATATGTCTAGCAATTTGATGGGCAGGACCAGGAGCCTCGGGGCACTTGGTGTTGATAAGTAATACGATAAACGTTATACTTGTTCCTGGCGATCAATGTCCTGAGATAGCCAATCCTGGTCAAGTTGGGGTGGCGAGCAAAGATTAACGCCCCAGGAACAGTCGCCACGGCATTGAAGCGAGAAGCGACGTTGGGGTTTCCCGTCGATAGCGTGACAAGTTCGGTCTACAAATCCAAAAATAAATAAATAAATAAAAAATCCCCCCAGTGACAAATCCCCCAGCCCTTCCTCAAATATTTGGCTTGGATTCATGGGAGTAAAAGATGTTTGCTGTACAAAGTATTGTGGTTACTACTGCTACGTAAGTATGTACGTAGTAGAAAGATGATCCATGTTGTGCTTACGACATCCTTGTACGTGGACAGTTTAGACTCTTCAGAACGAACAGAGAGATCTCCAGTCACATCAGTCACACCAGTCCATCGGTGGTTTTTTTTAGAATGTGTTGGGGCCATCGTCGTTATCCCCCCGTGTTTCGCAATGGTGTTTCAGAAGTTGGAGATCCTTGATGGCAATCGACAAGACGAGGGGTCGGCGACAGGGCAAGTAGGGGACGTGACAGCGCATACTTGATGAGCGGGATGGCGCTGGAATCGATTATTCGCCAATACACGAAGTAGCGTTCCATCAAGCAGCTGTACGCCGTGAAGCGATTCTGAATCATCTCTCCAGCTCAGGTCATATTTTACTAGATAGCATTGGTAATAACCTCAGACGTTGTTTGATGGTCGTAGCCCGTCACCGTCTCTCCTAGACCAGCAGAAGCTTCCAGTCCTGTTTGAACCGGATCAACGCTATTTCTGTTCGGTACTCCGTCAGGTCCATACGGGGTCGTGTCGCTTCAAGCCTCATCCCCTCTGGTGCCATTTCAAGCTAAATCCTGGACGCCATCACAGGAACAGGTCTGATTTGTATATAGTCCGTACATCTGTACCAGTTATCTATCGTAGGTCAGTTACCGAGTGGAACCACGTCGGCCGCCACATGCGCTTCCTCTACACCAACACTAAATTGGCCATAAAACCAACCCCCTATCCTCCTACTCTTCTGTCAAGTAGCCCTTCATCTAGAGTACAGTACCAAGCGAGGTGCGGCCAATTGGCATCCAAGTTGACAGTCGACATTTTCCGATCCCACTGTTGTTAGTGCTGAAACGAATACAACAGAGGTTGTCGGGTCGACTCCACCCATCCATCCATCCACCGATCCCCACGACCACCTCGACTTCTTACCCCTGGATTGGACGTGACCCGCCTCAATCCCAAAATTGCAAACCCTCAAGCCCCCAGGAGGCACGACGCCATTGAATACGGAGGCAGTTAGTTAATATCTGCTATCGTACGCTGGGAGCTCAATCATCGATCAGCCCTCGAGGCAAATGCCCTCGTCGGAAGGAAGCATGTCAAGGGTACCTCTACATCTTCCACATTCCAGCTCGAACGCTGTCTTCCCTGATCCGGGGTACGCAGCACCGTGCAAGATGAGCATGTCTCTTCACCGAGCAAAGTGCCAGAGGGCGGCAAGGCGGCCTTGTCCGCAGTAGGCCAAGGATCGACATTGCTTTGAACCCTGTCTGCGACTTTTCCTTAGCAATCATTCATCAATCAACCAGACAGCACGCCTCCAACTTTCCCCTTCCCAGTGTGAAGCCATGTCGAGCGCCAGGCCAAGCCAGGCCAGATCAATCTCTGTCGAAGCAGATGCCTCGGAATGTCGAGAGACGAGCTGCAGCTGGGGAGGGAAAGGAAGCAGTCAGTCAGTCGAGCTTGACAGCTACTGCCGTACATCCATTCGAAGCACTGTAAACTGTCATCTCAAGCTCGGGTGGTTGGCGGGTAAGCTCACGCGCAGAGTAGACTAACTTACTGTAACGCGTCTTTCGTGTTGCCCAAGCCCAACAAAGCCACAGTGTAAGCTAAACCTCCTAAACCCCCCTCCACTCTTATTACGCACCCTTAGCTTAGCCTGAGGTTGGTTCCCCCTCCTCGGGCCTTGTCATCAAACCCCCCCCTAAACCCCCAAAACCCACTCGCCCCATACGGTGTACGCCATGTCAATACTCCCTATTCCCATGCCATGCCATGCCATGCCGCAGAATAGCAACATACAACGATAGTAGCACATAGAACTTGGTGCATACGGCATCCCGTTCTCAACCCCAGTTGCTGTCGTTCGTCCCATTTACCACTCCTTGCCCCCTTTGTTCCCCATTCCTTCTCTTGGAAAACCCCCCCCCTTCCCTCCCCAGACGCTGCCTAACTCCCTCTGGTCTGTCTCGCGGGCTTGGGCGTTTGACGTTTTTGAACTGCCGAAGCCGAAACTCTTCATCCTGCATCGTCGTCGCTCGGCCCTCACATCATATCGTCTGCCATCTCCCGCCGCCGCCGCCGCCGCCGCCGCTCCCGTCTCGGCCGTCTACGTCTGCTCTCGCTATCCTACCCACCTCCGCTTCGAGGCGCAACCGCGAGCCTATCCGATCGCCTGCTTCTGAAACGTCCTCGCTTCTCTACCTACAGTAGCAAGAGAGAAATCAGAACTTTCAACAATTGCTGGCACTAGCAGGTCAAGCCATCGATCAGCTAGCTTGACCGACAGTCGCTCCTCTTCTTGCTGTTGCAATCAGACAGTATCCTTCTCTGTGCGCGAATCAAGCAAGGATCGTTCTCCCCTTCTCCGACTTTCAAACAATTAAGGCTCCGACACGCTCGACAACGACTTCCCACTGTCTTCCGCCTCGATTGACCGTTGGCATATACTCCTATATCGAGCATTCGCCAGTAGTAGCCGGTTACACTACATCTATTCCTCACGGCGTTTTTCATGATAGACTCCGTGTAGCCTAGCTGCGCTGTTTTGACTGTCGAATCTGGGCTGCGGTCATCTTCACGAGATCCGTCGCCACCGCTCCAAGAACCGCCCGCTACGTGACCGACTCGTCTGTGAGAGGTCGAGGTTCTTTTCGTTACAGCGCCAAAACTGCACATCATGGCTTCTATCGTGGATGAATACATGGATAGCCCTGGGGCGAATGACGAGAACGATACGGACGACGTCTTCCCTTGCAAGGGCTGTGGAGAGGTACGCCTAACTCTGCATACGCTCCTATTCTCTCTACTGTCATTAACCTCCTTGACTTTTACAGATCCTCGAAGAAGGAAAGGCGTTCGAGCTTGGTAAGTGGAGACAGTCTGAGGATGAGGGCTTATGATCTACTTGGTCATCCCCATAAGCAAATGTCCAACGTTTGTTCAGAAGGACCGACCCATATCTCATACTACGAGCTTCCTCAGTGCTAACACACTATCAGCTGGTAACCGATGGCATCTCGATTGTTTCCGTTGCAACACGTGTGGCACGCTCCTAGACTCCGATGCGAATCTGCTCCTGCTCGGCGATGGATCGCTAATCTGCAACAACTGCACGTATAGCTGCAGCGCATGCGGCAATAAGATTGAGGATCTCGCCATTCTTACGGGAGAGCAAGCGTTTTGCGCAACGTGCTTTCGTTGCCGTAACTGCAAACGCAAGATTGACAACCTTCGATACGCCAGGACTTCTCAGGGCATCTTCTGCATGGGCTGCCATGAAACTCTTATGGCTAGACGAAGGAAAAAATCAAAGGCAGCTGCGGCCGCTAAAGCAAGAGAAAAAGAGCAATCCTCTATGATAACCGAGAAGTCGCTTCCTGCACTTCCACCCAGCGCTATTCCTCCGAACGCGTTTTCCAGCGATCGCGTTGACCCAGACTCAGACACCGCTACCGAGCTCTCTCCTCGACCTCGAAATATTCACGGCCAAAGTGAAACATCGTCTCGAAGCAACTCGCGCTCTGCTCGCTCACCCGAACGTAAGCCTGAGGGCTTGGGTCTTCCCGCTACCACGTATCGAAGTAATCGAACTTCAACCATCCAATCGCGCAACGACAACAGCTCCAACGACACGGAGAGCTATTATATCCCGGTAGCCCTAGACCCCAGCCCAAGACCGACGCCGAGATCTATGTCGGATAACGTGTCAGACGCCGGCACAAAGTCCAAGGACTACTTTAGTACGTCAAAGTCAAATCCTGGCGAGAAGAGGGGTGATTCCCATGGTACAGCTTCGCACAACACAACACCCCATATCGCGTTTCAGGAAAAGGGCCGTCAGCCTTCGTCCGCATCCGAGTATGACAACCCTCCCAAGGTACCGGCTCGGAGGATGTCAAAATCATCCAGGACGGACCAAAGTAGACGTTCTCCTGTAGTCGACGAGAAGTCGCAAAAAGCGGCTAGCCGCCGCCAACCGGGTGCCGACGACGATTTCAAGCTTCAAGATGCGCCAAAGAGTAAGAGGTTGGCGTCGCGAAGTAGTTCTCTGTCTTCGAGCATCCCAGCAGAAATCAGTTCTGCTAAGCCGAGCAACGGGAATGCGAGGAGAGACCATGTAGGTAGCGTGTCGCGGTCGGAGACCAATCCAACCAGTCCACCATCTCGATCGTCGCTTGAATCCCGCCCTGTCGAGGACGAAGACCTTCGTGCATCAATGGATTCGTCATCGAGAGCTTCATCGAAGCCCGAAAGGACCATTCCTCGAAAGGAGATCTCTACTAGTACTCCCAAGAATGGTAATGTTCCCTGACCATCACCTGGTCATTCTTTTCAACTTACACAGATAATAGGTAACGGAGCATGGCAATCTAGCAAGAGCGAGGTGGAAGACTCGACAACGACATCGAGGCTACCACCATCGCGACCTAGTCTCCCGGACCAGAAGATTCTCAGCGACACCTATATGCAACCTCGGTCAGCACCAGCACCTCCTGTTAACCAAATTCATGGTCAGGCTTCTACAGCTCCTGCCAAGGAGCAAGTTGACTCCAACGATGACCAGGCGGATCCTAAACACTCACCGAAGCTACCTAGGTGGAGCAGTGGTGGTGACTTTAGCATGGACGAGGACATGGCAAGAATACTCGGCACAGACGAAGGGTCTACATCGATCCTGCGACGCGTTTCTAACGCTGTCCGACATGGTCGTACCAACAGCGTTGATGGACCAAGCCAGCCTCACACCAAGCCTGGCCATGCCAGAAGTGTAAGTGAGACGACCCGCGCCGCAGCGTCTCCCCGATGGCCTAGGACGCCGATCGTCGAAGACCACGGTTCAATGCACGACATGAGCAGCCCCATATCTCTCACTCATGGCGATGACCCAGCTTTGCTTAAGCGGCAGCTACGCAGTTCGGAAAACCGCGTGGCGGAGCTTGAGAAGCAGTTTTCGACAGAGAAGGATATCAAGCACCTTAATAAAAAGCTTCTCGAGAAGCGCAAGACTGTCTCTATCCTGGACACTCAGACCGAGATTATGATTCGACAGCTAGAGGTCCTCGCCGGATACGTAGAGAGAGCCAAGGAGACCAAGACACCCATTGACACGCAAGAGCTAGAGGATTCAGCTATCAAGGAGTTTGTCCAGAAACTTGACAAGGTCAAGAATTCAATGAGTGCCGCGATCGAGCAGCTTCACGAAGAACGTGATCTTCTACTCGAAGACAAGAACCAAGCAATTGCTGATCGCGACCGCGCGCTCTTAGAGTTTGAACAGCTCTCATCTAAGAATGCACAACTCGCGGACATGAACAACGACCTAACACACCAGATTCAGGAACGCTTCAAGTCACAGATTGGAGATTCCAAGTCACCTGGTGGCCTAGGCATCTATGGCCACAATAAGGGTATGAACAACTCGTCCATGAACCTCGATTCCGTGAGCATCACCACTGGTGGCGCTACGCTGGTACCGGCCGATGAGGAACCGATCTTAGAAGCTGGCCCAACAGTTGTACAGGTTAGAAAGGGCCAGGTCAAGAAGTTCAACTGGAAGAAGGGTTCCAAGACCATGGCACAGAACGTTGCCAAGGGCGTCAACAGAGCCGTCGTCGCTTTCCAGAATGACAGGGAGAGGATGCAGCACCAGGCCATGACTGGGGAGAGCATCGGGATGCCCTACAACATGACAGTTGCCGCAGTTGAGGCTCCCGTGACGACGACGACGGCGACGGCGACGACGACGGCAACAGGGCCTTCTAATGGCCCGCCGTCAAGCAGTCACGGACAGCCTCGACAGCAACCAGTCGATCCCAACGGACGGCAAGGGTTTGGATTCTTTGGCAAGAAGGCCAATATGCCCAAGTCCGGCTCAGCGAGCAACATCGCAGCCGAAGCCATGGCCGAACCCCCCACGGTACTCTTCGGATCAGAGCTATCCGAACGGGCTGAGCACGAGCGTCGGCAAATTCCTAGCATCGTCACCCGGTGTATCGAGGAAGTCGAGCTACGGGGCATGGACCAGGAGGGTATATATCGAAAGACCGGAGGTAACTCTCAAGTCAACATCATCAAAGATGGGTTCAGCAAGGATGAGAACTACGACATCTCAGACCCGGATATGGACATTACCGCGGTCACGAGTGTACTGAAGCAGTACTTCCGAAAGCTCCCTGTACCTCTACTCACTTTCGACATCTACGAACGTGTGCTGGAGTCCAATGGTAAGTTGTTGTGTCGGTTGAGTTCGGAAAATCACCATGCTAACGCCATTGTGCAGCCATCGTGGATGAAACTGAACGTTGCGATCACATGCGCAAGACGTTCGCCTCTATGCCAGAGCACCACCGCGATTGTCTCGAGTTCCTCATGTTTCACCTCGCTCGAGTCGCAAAACGCGAGCCGGAGAACTTGGTAAGTTGCAAGCAGCCCGTCTCTACCCTGACAGCTGCTGACGCGTGTATCTAGATGTCCCCGAAGAACTTGGCCGTAGTGTTTGCCCCGACCATCATGCGGGATACGAGCCTCGAGCGAGAGATGACAGACATGCACGCCAAGAACCTGGCGATCCAATTCCTTATTGAGAAGAGCCACATTATTTTCGAAGACGTGTAGGTGACATGGCAAGTTGATTGTTTTGATTCGAAGTGTTTCGCTACGACCTTGAGGCGTTCGTGCTAGGACGTTGCGATATCCACTCCGTTGACCGACGTTGCCCGTTATATACCTGACTCGACTCGGGATTTCTGGGATTTTTGGAAGATGAGCCTTGGCTGATTCCAAGCCTGGCGGGCTTGGAGAACGGAATTGGAATGTGAACATGGGACGACAAGAAGAAGATTTAGTGTACTGCATCGGTTATGTATATCATAAGTAGCGGGTTGGTCGAAGTGCCCGAAACGATGTTCGAAGGAAAGCATGGGAGGTTGGCACCATTTACCTGTTGCGTTTACTGGGCTTCTGAGGCACCGAAGATGGATAGATGGATAAATGTATCAAGGACTCCTTCATGAAACACGCCTGTTTATGACGCTCTGTGTCTTCAAGACCAACATGTCCGGCTAAGGCTTTGTAGGATGCTGAGCATTAATACGTAGATGAGGAATATGCTCCTCAGCTCTTCTCTCGTCTGTTCGACAGCGCTGGCATTGCACAACTCACATTCTGAAACACCACCTCTTTGCTAGATCAATCATCAACGATGACAATTCAATCCTTCCGGGCTCTATTTTACAAAAAGTCTAAGTAATGAATCGAATGACAGGTGCTAGCTACCAAGCTCAGTCTAGCTGCGTAAGACGCTACCTCGAACGCTGGGCCATTCCTGTTGAGCACATAATTACAGTATTTTTAACAAAAGCCAAAAACAATCCAGGATATTTGGGTTCTCTCTCTTCCCTCCAAACTCCGTTGTTCAAGTGCCCCCCTTTGAGTTCGAACAATGAATAAAACATAAACGCCGACCGTTGTTTTCATACCACCTTTCCGGTTTGGTATCGTCGCTCGCTTGAACTGCTCTGCAGGTGCGCTCAAGCAGCGACAGCTGAGCCCTGTTCTCGCTGGCGCTTGACAATGTAGTACGTGATGAGGCTTTTCGGGTCATCTTTGACGTCCTTCAGCGCTTCCCAAAATGCGGCCTCGCCGACACGGCTGTGCAAAACAACGCAGAGCTGGACGGCATCCATCCGTACGCCTGAATCGGCGGAGCTGAGACATCGGCCCGTGAGATCAGCAAGCTGGGCCAACTCCGAGTCCGTAGGAATATAGTCTTCTCGCTTCTCGAGTAAGCTACGCAAGACATGCAGACCAGTGCTGAGAGTGCGACTGTCCTCGGCCGTGGCGTCATCGCACGTTTGGAGTCGCTTGGTGAGCACGACGACAATCTCTGAGCCGTCACCAATTGTAACAAGCTCGTCAGCAAGAAGTTCTAGACCACTGACGATGTGCGCACGGGTGTCATAAGCTGCACGAGCCGAGAGCAAGGACTCCAGACCCTTGGAGACGTGGGGTTGGAAGTTTTCGCGTTCCTTCTTCAACATGAGCTTGATTGTGGCAAGGATTTGCGCCTTGACGTCCTGGGCCTTGTCTGGGTTCAGGTTGGCCAAAGGATCTTCAAGATACTGGAATAGGCCGATCACGAGACCCTCGAACTTGTCATCTGAAAACTTGCCCTTGTGCTCTCGGAGCAGGGATTGCAGCTTGCGGAAGCCGTGTACTTCAAGAGACCGTGATCTGATTCTAGCGATCCCGCTTTCGAGCAATCGTAGGTTTTGGCCAGCCTTGTCAGACGTACTCAATACTTCCACTACAGGGAGTTGACCATCGGTGTGAGACAGCTTTGCAGCGTCGGCATTGACCGGCTTGTCCTCGAGTACAGGAACGCTGAACGATGGCTTGGAAGCAGCTGTCTGTTCGCCTGCGAATGGGTCCTCGAATACCTCGAGGGTAAGGGCTGCAGAACCGGGTTCCGGCGTGATTTCGAGCGCAGGCAAAAGACCGGGTTTAGGTGTAGACTGGCCAATTTCCTCAAAAGACTGTCGAGGAACATCCTCAGCAATTGCTTCCGGCTCAGCATCAGCGGCAGATTCAACGGGTTGTTGTTCAGCAACAGCTTGAACTTCAGGTCTAGGTTCGGGTTCGGGTTCGGGTTCAGAGTTAGAAGCTGCCTCGGGAGCCTCCTGTCGAACGGGCTCGGGTGCTGGCGGAGCGGGAGCCTCCCGTGCCGGTACAGATCCTCTCATACTTGACATGTTGGGCACAGACATTGTAAAGTCCTCGTTCGCTCTCGATGGGCTACTCATGGGAGCTTCGTTGCTCTGTGAATACCTAAACCTGGATGGGCTGAGACGAGGCGAACCGGCATTCCTAGTAGAGGATCGCAAGTGGTTTGGTGACGCCAAGCTGGACTCGCTGGCGTGAGATGTATGACCCGGACGTGTACGAGGAGCCGCCCTCCTAGGCGTCGTCTCCTTAGCCTTTGGCGTGGCTGCCTTGGGCTTGACACTCTCGGGGCTGTGAATTTCCATCGACGATGGCTGGTCTCTGATGGAATAAGGACCAGCAGTTGCCGGACGAGCTGCCATCTCCGGCCGTTTCCTCGTTGGCCGCATGGGCGCTTGCGACATGCCACCGGCATTGACAGATATCGTAGGTTCTCCACGGGTCCTAGTTGCAGCAGGCTTGCTCGGCGCCATGGACTTAGCAGGTGACAAGTTGGCCATGGCAGAACCTGGACGTGGAGGGAGGGTCTTCGTAGCAGCCGCCTTCCTTTGAGCCAGGATTGTTTCGCGGACACTAGGCTTACCCGTGCCCATTGTGCTTTTAGATAAGCCTAGGCCGGGGCGAGCGGCTGGCTCTGTCGTTTTAGGGCCTTTGGGGTTGCCAGGATCCTTATTGAGAAGCTTCTGAGCTGTCGCATCCAAGTCTTCCATGATACTGCGAGTCAAGTAAAAGGTTAGCTGCATCACCATGGGATTAGGATAGCTTGTGACTTACGCATCCGCTCTCTGAGGCCAGACCCCATAAAAGGTCCAATACGTCGAGCGCATTTTCTCTCTGACCGCAGGGTTGGGATCGGCCAGGCCCTTCTTGATACACTTCTCCATGAGGTCAACGCCGCCACCATGTTCAACATGATGCTTGTGCCCCGCCTCTTTCTTGATGATCGTCTTAACCCACCCGGTAGTGTATGTTCTAGGGGCAACATTCTTGTCTTGGCAGGCTATCCAAACATGCTGCATCAGCCGGGAGTTATATGTCACCTTGCTCAGGATCACATCGACGGTTTCATTCGCTAGCTGCGAGCTTATCTTCTTCGTCCCAGCTGATAGCTTGACAAATGTCTGCATCAGGAGTTCAACCAACGGGTCCATTGCTGGACCGAATGTAATTGCAATATCCTGTACCAAGCCGCAGCCTTCTTTGCACAGACTTGTTCGAAGCGAGGTGACACATTTGATGATGCCGTCGAGCATGGCACGTAGTCCAGTCAGGAAAGTATCGGCAAAGTCGCTTGATGCGTTTCCCACGAGCAATCTCCGAAGCTTTGTCATCGACTCCTCTCGCTTTAGCCAATTCTGCTCGGTTTCCTTCCCCTCGAAAAAAAAAGCCATTTCCCTAAAAATGTCATCGAGTTCGCGGTTGGTGTTGACGTATAGTGGTTCGAGGGACTCGGCCTTTGTCTCGACAGCCGGGGTGATGGGACGTTCGCTCGGTTGTGATGAGACGCTGGCAGCGAAACCCGAGCGAGGCGCTGATGGTACGGGTGCGTGTACGTCGGCGGATGGTGTCTCGGAGCGCAGGGATGTGGGCGCTAGAGCTTTGATGATTGCCTGCTCAATGGCGGGACGAACTTTGAAGTTCTTGAGCTGCCTCTTGAGGTCTGACTTGGCTGCATTCGGGGCGTGCCTTCGGTGTGTCAGGTTTGTGGGAACAAGGGCGTGAACATGTTGGGCAACTTACTTGAATAGTTCAATAACTGTGCCCTTAGCCGCATCGCGCACCATCCCGTCAGCATCCTCAAGGAGATCCATGAGCGTAGGAACATAGGCGCGGAATTGTAGGCCATGTTCGTCGTGCATCTATATCGCGTTAGCATGCGGAAGGGTCGGCCTGATCCAAAATACTGGTGACGCCAAAGGTCTGTACCCACCTGTAAAAGCCAACTCATGGCAGCCTCCTTTGCCCTGGGGTTCTTTCCTCCCATGGCATTATTCCGGACGAAGCGCTCAACATCGGCGGGAGCAACGGCATACAGCGTGATCAAGGCATGGGTAGCGAGCGAGCGAAACTTGTCCTTCTGGTCACCGAGCTTCTCGACGATAACAGTCAGCGTGCGCGCAGCCTCCTTGCCGAGATACTTGGGGTCCTGGCGCGACAGGCGTGTTAGGAGGTGGTTGAGCGCAGTGAAGCCGGCGTTGACAATGGCGGCATGCTGCGAGGTAGATGCGCTACGCAAGGCATCGAAGAGGTGTGAGACGCACGTATCGGGGACGTTGTGCTGCTTTATGCCTGACTTGATGGCCGTAAGGGCTTGGACTTTCGCATCGAGGCTTTGGTCGCTGCGCAGGATGGTCGCCAGGTCGGCCACCTGGTTGTCGGTGATCTTGCTGTCGGCCATGAGCTTGCGGGAGCGAATCTACGAGCAAGGAGAAGCGAAGTCAGCAATCGAGTTTGAGGGCGAGAGCGGCAGCGTTTGGCGTGGATGAGGCTCGCGCGCGAGCGCGTAAAGCAGCAGAGTCCAGCAGGACGCGAAGTGGGATGGGAAAGGTCCAAGCTGTCCCAGGGGAAAAGGGGCTAGCAGAGCTTGAACAGAACAACGATTTACCTCTTTGCTAAGATTATCTGACAGCTCGCTGGAGAAGACTCAGTAGACAATGGATCGAGGGGATGGTAGAGGTCTGCGTAGGGCTCGCATGAGGAAGCGTCGGAAATTGTTCTTGGAGAGATACGAGGTGTGAGCGACAGCCTGTTGCTGTTGCGGTTGCGAGGTTGTTGTTGATGTTTGCGCAGGTGCTGCGCTAGCGAAACCAGTGGGTGGCTTCTCCCCATGCAGGTGATGGATGCCGTCGGGCGTGCACCATAGCAGCCATTCGTCCTTACGTACGGCTGCGCCACGCTTAAGGTACTTCTTGTCGGGCAGACAGTAAACAAAATTGGGGCCACGGTTGCCGCAGTTGCCACGGGCGTCACCCCGCTCTAGTCCTAGGTCTGCGGCCCCCCCCCCCCCCAGTGGAGCTTGTTGCAGCTTTGATTAGCGATCACAGGCGCCGTAGCTTAACAGCTGGCTCTCTGCAGTGCAGGCAACCGTAGGGCATCGGCGGGGGCGGGGCTGCCGTCAGGGACCCTCCTCGCCTTATTCCACGAGCTCGAACGGGAAGAATAAGAACAGGAAAACTTGCGGAATCAAGATATGAGAACAGGACCTATGACGACAAGGTAACCTCGTATAATCTTTCAAAAGTCACATCTCGCCTACTAACAGAACTTCCTTGCTTCTCTTGTCCTATAGATATGATTGCTTGTTCACAATCCGGTCTTAGTCAAGCGTTGAAGTGTCTCCCGTCTCGGCGACGCCCCTCCATTCCTCTCTCCCTCCCAACGTACCAGGTAGACTAGAGTTATCTTATCTTGTCTCGATCTTTGCGACCTTACCAGCTCCTCTTCTTATTCCTTCATGAGCTTTTAAGCAGGCTCTTTCGATCACTCCATGTCTCACCCTCCGGCAACCACTCCCGCTCCTACTCCCGCCTCCATCTTCGCCAAAGCCGCCACTATGTCTCCCGCCGTCACCCCCCACCCAAGGCCTACTACGGCACCTCCCGACTCCGACGTCGGTGATCTTAGCGGACCCAGTCCGGCACCCGAGCCGATGTCTGCACCGACGCCGTCCGGATCTAGACCCGTCTTCACCAGCCCCAAACTCCGTCTTGAGATCCGGGACATCTCTCATCCGGGTGCCCACGCCTTCCTCGCCGCTGTCAATGCTGCCGAGTGCCTAGATCATGCAGCCCAGCGTGTCCTTGCCCTCCTGTATGCCTCGCCGTCCTGCCCCACAACCACGATTCCTCCCACTCGATCCGTTACTCTCATCCTCCGCGACATGCCTGGCGTGGCATATACCACATCAATCGACCTGGATACGGACCATAAAGAGATCCACTTTTCTCTTGGCTACATCTCACGCATAAACCCCTCTTCGCGCTGTACCGATGAGATTACCGGTGTGCTCACCCACGAGATGGTGCACTGCATGCAGTATAACGGGTTTGGAACGTGCCCCGGCGGGTTGATTGAGGGCATCGCGGATTGGGTACGGTTATGCTGCCGATTGAGTCCCCCTCACTGGAAGCGCAGCTCTGATGGAAAGTGGGATGGTGGATATCAGCACACCGCTTACTTTCTAGAGTATCTCGAAGAAAGGTTTGGTGCGGGCACTGTCCGACGGTTGAACGAGAAGCTGAGGACGCGGCGGTACGAGGAAAAGCCTTTTTGGACAGAGCTTGTCGGGCGGCCCGTGGAACAACTCTGGGGCGATTACGCGGAAAAGCTCAAGGACGATGAAGCCGTCATGGTAAACAAAGACGATATCTCTGGGGATGAGAGGCGATAGCACTCCGCGAGACATTTTTAGATTACCCATAGAAAGATAGATTCTCAGCTAGAATATAGGATATGTAGATTCGTTGACCAGTAGCCCCAACTCCGAACAATTAGAAGAGATAAATGGACGAGCACGCACCATGCCTGTGTGCGTGTTGCTAAGTAGTCCGACAGAACATGGAGAGCAGCATCCAGTGTCATATTGCAAGTGTCACGTTGTGACAAGAGATGAACCAGGGTGGCAACATGATTAGGATCGCATAGGAATGGGAGCCTCGCTCTCGCTGATGACGCTGCCGACTTCGGACCAGCTAGCCGGCGTAGCCATGCCAGAGCTCTCGCTAAGGACATCGTAAGTCTCGCTCTCCCGAACCGAATTCGCATCGTTTGCAACGTCTTCTCCGGATCCTACAAGTGATACCGAGTCAGTGGGTGTCAGCATACCCTCGCTGATGATCTCGGGTTCCGACATTGGAGCGGATGGTGTAACAGGAAGGGGCGAGTAGAAGTCATGGCTGGAGTCTTGCGCCCAGGCCTGGATAGAAGCATAGGCCTCGTCTCTGTCGTCCTGGCCAGCGGTGATAAACTCCTCGGGGCCGAGTTCGCGGTCGAGCGTTGCGGAAGATTCCGAGGCAGCGGGCGTGGGGTCGTTGTCGTCGTGGTCGACTTCAACGTCAAACAAGGTGGCGACAGGTGTGGGGGACACCTGCTCGCCATCGCGAGTGGTGGCGCTGTAGATGTCCGAGACCTCGTCCTTGATCGGAGCGACGTTACCTACTTCCTCCATCTCATCCAGCTCTTCCGCATCGATGTTGTGTTCGTCGGCGAACGGGTTCGCATAAATGGATGAGAAACCCTGATGGGCCTCGGAGCGGTTTCGCAGACCGGAGCGGGCGGCCTGAACATCGGCACCGGTGTTGAAGATGTAAGTACCCTTCTCAGCATTCATGTCCTGGTGGAGGAAGTCGTCGAACGATTTCGTCGTCGAAGGTGTCGTGCCTTCGCCCGCCTTTTCATCATCTGCCTCCTGCTTCTCTTGCTTGTGCATACGCAAGGAGTTCCAGTAGAGGAGCTCCTCGCGCTGTTTTCGACGGCTCTCCTCGTCAGCGTCGACGTCGTTCTCGGCTCCGTTTCCGCTTCTCGCCTCGTAGAATCCCTCAGCATCCTCGGGTCTGTTGAAGCGAGGCGAAGTGTAAGTGGGGTTAGAGTTGTCGCCTATGGACTGGATGGCGATGGCAATCTTACGGCGGACATCGTCGGCGTATCGTCGAACCTCGGGAGACTCGTAGATTGCCACAGCGGCTGCAACAGCCACTCCGACGGCGACCACGGCGCCTGAAGCCAATATAATGTGGCTAGGAGGCATGCTTAATAACGACTAAGTGGAAAGCAAGAGAGAAGAGAAAAGCACGTAGTATCCGGGACGTAGGTATAAGAGCACAGCGTCGCGAGTCGAATGAGGGTGTCAGATCTGATGCATCTGGGCACCCGGAATAAAACAGGACGGTAGTCTCGAGCAAGATCTGGTCTTCCAGTAGGGAGGCGAATACAAGAAAGTCAAGCGGCATACGAGGTGAGCATTGCGTAAGGTAGGCTTTCTCAGGAGCAATAGTTCGCCACCAAAGAGGCGTTGGTCAAGGTAGAAGCTGGGGGAATGCAGGTCAGGCTACTACTTGTAGACTAAGGCCCTGATCGGCGGCAACGACGCTCAAAATCAGCGAGCGGTTGATGTGGATACCATAATTGTATAATTAACTATTTCTTCTCTTTAAGTATTATCTCTTTAGATGTAACTTCATAACTCTACTTTAAGGAAAATGATTTAAGTCTTAGCGGTACTATGCTAGCAAGGACCACTTAATATACTATAAAGGGTATAGTTATAGCGGTTTTATGCTATTTTCGCCGCTGAATTTCACCTATGCAAACAGGCTGCTGCAAGTCAGTGGCAGATGGTATAAGAGAGTGGCCTACTAATTCTGCTACTACCGTAGCCGAGTCTCTTTTTACATCTACCGCTGACTTTGAGCATCGTTACCGATCAGGGCCCTAGGCTTTCGCGCACTCAAGGAGATAGTTAATTTAAAGGCGGGGGTCCTCACGTGACACGTGACACCAGTATCGGCTCCTCAACTGATCGACCAACTTTCATTCTCCACAAACTTTTCGACCTTGATTACTCACGCCCTTGATCTCGAACGCCATTTGGTACAACTACGCGCTATATGCTCCATTGGTCTCATCGATCCCATTGATTTCATCGGCCTTGAAAACGCAACGAACGCAACGAACGCCACTCACAAATATTCCAACATGGCCGAGAAGAAGGCGGACGCCCCGGCAGCTGGCATGCTCTGGGGGAGGCAGGTTCACAGGTTCGAATGTCTCGGGAAACAAGCTTCGGATGCAGTAGACTGACCTCACGGTGCGAAGGTGCGATTGATCCTCTCATGCATAAGTACAATGCCTCCATCCGGTACGACAAGGCTCTTTACAAAGAAGATATCCTTGGATCGATTGCTTTTGCCAGGGCCAACTCAAAGGCTGGCATCGTCAGCGAAGATGAATTTCAGGCGATGGAGCGTGGTTTGCTCCAAGTGATGGAAGAATGAAAGCAGGGGAATTTCGCTATTATGCCGAATGACGAAGATGTGAGACGCCACTCAATTCTACTCAACTTCTCGAGGTTAACACAATGGACCAGATTCATACGGCAAACGAACGTCGCTTGGGAGAGGTCATCGGCAAGGACATCGCGGGTAAGCTGCACACAGGTCGCAGCCGCAACGAGCAAGTTGTCTGTGATATGCGCATGCGGTTACGCGATCGGATCCGCGAAATCGACAGCCAACTCGTTGCATTCCTCAAGGTCGGCCAAGCCGCCCCCTGCTGATTGACAACCTCAGCGACTAAATCATGCCTGGATATGCCCATCTCCAGCGTGCTCAGCCAGTTCGGTGGTCTCAATGGCTGATGTCACATGCCGCTGCGTTCAAGCAGGATCTCGAGCGGTTGCGCCAAGTTTTCGAAAGGGTCAATCTAAGTCCACTTGTTTGTGGTGCTTTGGCCGGCAATCCATTTCGAATCGATCGAAATTTAGTAGCTGAGGAGCTTGGGTTTAGCGGAATAACTTGGAACTGATAAAGAAGCTTGAGGAAGATGACCCCAACGATGACCACCTGGCTTCGGCGATGACTACGTCATTGACCGTATTGCACTGTATCGGGTTGTAGGTCCAATCAAAGGAGCAGCCAACGTCGTCGCGTTTGCCGACAGCGAATACGATGACATTATCTGAAACGTCGGACTGTACTGTACGCTGCTTTACGGAACTTGTGGGTGTCAATCAGGATGCGGGGGTGAAGCTTGCTTGTTTTATTACTATCTAGCTGCATCCCTGGAGCTAAATGTCGGTGATCACGTGATAATGGTCATACGACTGCCACAGAACTACTTGGCAGATACTCTGTACAGATTGTGCCTTCATCGGGTTATCGATTTCGGTATCCACAGCTCGCGATGGCGCGAACACTTCTCTCTTATCTCCGTCCTAAACGAAACGCGATCTCCGGGCTTTTCCTACACTTCGCCTTACAATCATTAACCATGAACCACACACAGCCGGCCGGTCCGGGCGCCACATCGGACCTTGAGGCTTTCGGTATCCACGCGCCACCGATCGCAGAGTATCCTCCCAACCTCTCTGCCTGCTTCTTACCTCGTTCATAACATCATCTTGGAGCTGATTGCACCTTCGCTGCCTTCTCGGTGTATACTATACCTCCCTTGAAGTGCATTTCCAGCTACGTAGTAGCCACCGCGGCACCGACAGCCACCGTCCCGAACGCGCTCGGAAAGTCGGCTGCGTATCCTGCTGAAGCGCGAGACCGACACCATCCATCTTACTGTACGGTATAGATTAATAATGGAGCCTCGGCTTCTGTGTCATAGCGGAGTTGCTCCGTAAACCCCCGTTTATCCAAAGCGCCAGTCATCTGTAGCTACTACAGGTGTACAGACTACGCACGAACTGGCCTGGCAGCGGCTCAAGCTGGCCCATCTTGGTCCCCCGTCATTCTTGTGAATCCTCTTCCAAGACTAATCATTAGTCCGTCGCCGGGACGAGTGACAGGCCGGGCCGCGAAGGGCAATTAAATCTTGGCACAGAAGTCGGGCCCTTGCAGGAAGAAGCAAGCGCTCGCTCACTACCAGTAGACTAGGGTTAGCAGGGGTGGTGAGCTAACAATGAGGATGAGCATGAGTCTCGTGGAATCACAACAGACCCTGGCAGCATCTCTTTTTTTTCGCCATCGACTGCCCGCCCTCTTTTACTGGGGCAGAGGGTCTTGCGCCGAGAGTAATCTCGCGCAGCTCATGCACCAACGCACTCAGTCGTGCAGGTGAACAGATGGGCCATTGCAAGTTGCAGGAGAGGCAGAAGGAAAGTTGTTCGAAATTATTAGAGTTCTTGGAAATTCATGAGTGATGCCCTCCAATTCACCCTGCGCAGAACCCCCCGTCGCTAACACCCGATTGTGATATCATAAGCTCCAGCCCTTTCCCCGGGGCGAAATCAAAGTAAAGATAAGCCAAAAAAAAAAGTTGCAGTCAAGGTGGAATTCGCCATTTTGTTGGTGGCACCCCCTTCTTTTTAAACGTCATGCCCCGTCGTCTCCGAGCTTCCGTATGAGGGGCGGGCGCACCCCTCGTGCCATCATGAGCTTCTCCGGACAATGTTCCGCTTAGTGAGACGAGGGCTTCGACTTCTCGGCTTCGGTCTTTGTCGAACCTTCCGTAGATACAGAGGCCGAATCCTGGCGCTGGGCCTTGACTCGCTCACTGGACAACGAGTCAGCATCAAGTACCACGCCACGTTGGACATGCCATGTAGCTTACTATGCACTTCGATCTTGGAGGGTGCAGACGTATTTGGCGTTGCCAGTCTTGATATTGAAGCGAATGCCTCGATTCTCGCCGAGGCTGGCGGGGACGGTTTGCTGCTCAGGCATGTTGTGTTTGGTTTGACGGCGAGGAGTGCGTGTAAGTGAGGGTTTGGGTGCGAGAATCACAGACTGTGACAGAGAAGACTGGAGAGAGAGCTCAGATGTCGGAAACGCAGTATAAGTGATGGGAAACGAGCGGAAGAGAGTCCGTCGACGGCCGGGAGGGGAGAGGAGTCTTAATATACCTTGACGAGGTTAGGATGCAAAGTACGTATCTAGCAGTCGGGCACGTAGCCGCGAGGTACAGCATTCACGGGCCATGAAGCTAAAAGGAGTGAGCCATTTTTCCTAACCCAGCAAGTCTCCGGCCAGCCCCACGATCTAAACCTCTCGAGATACATCCCGTACGATGTACGCACCTATTACAGTACGTCCGTACGTACATGGCAACATGGCAGGCAGGCAGGTAGATAAGGTGCCGCATCCAGCCTCGAAAATACCTAGGCTGGTGGGATGAGTTCAATCCTGCGGAGAGTAACTTTGTAGCAGGAGTACAGTACTGTACAGGAAGGGATGACCATCACCAGATAGAATACGATACTATCTAGTTGGTACGTAGTATACGTATACTACGTAGTAGCCGCGCAGGAGATGGCCAACCAGGTCGCACCGAAATCGCACTCTCTAATACGGAGTGATGATTGCATCCACAAAGCTATCATGAGCCGTGCCGTTGTGGCCGACCACCACGTCTTTTGCTCCGCATGGTGGCCATCCAGTCCCACCAATCAGCAATCATAACTGCAACATCCTTCCCGGCTGCTCTACTGTACAGTGAAGCCAGAGGTGTGGGTTTGACGTGTGACGCAAGTGGACCTTCGAAGCCTTCTGGAAGCATGCCATGTGGACCCCGAGTGTTTGTCTCAGCTTCTTATCGAATGCACAAGCTGTCTCCAACAAGGGCCCGCCACTTCAGACTGAAGGTCGGGGGTGTGACAAGTCGCGAGAGCGACCAATCAATCGATTGGGTCACCGCGAAGAAAAGCGCCTGTGCTGTTGAGATGAGCTAGTCTTGCGTGTTGCTCCCCGCGGGATCGTCGCTGATGACTTGACCTGACTGCACAGTATTGGGGACTTTGGGCGACAAGTCGAACTAGCCCTTGAAAACATTCCGCCCTGCAGAATGTGGGTGGCTACTGTGATACTGCAGAACAAGGATAATCACACTGAAGCAAGAGCAGAATGGGCGCATGACAGTTGCTGAGATGTATGACCTTACCACGTACTGCGCTGATAAGCAAAACCGAAGAATTCAGGAGCATCGTCGTCGATCGGAGACACTTCAAGTGACGCCGGAACAAGTCTGGGAGGCACCCTCGAGAAGGATGAGTGACTTCGTTCGAAGGTGAAGGCGATCATCGCTCTCGGCCCACTTCGTACGCGATCCCAACTTGCTAAGGTCACCGAGCAATGCCTGAATCCATCCGCGCTGGGCATCTATCCAAACGCCCTGTCAAGCTTCGCGTTGCTTAGGACGTTACGCAACTACTTTGTGAGTTCGTCATTGATACACATCGTCGCGAAAGGTCAACCACTGCATCATCCCTGCAGTCGACCTTCGGGTGAGAACCCGGCAAGTGGTGTGGTTTGAGGAAGGCCCTGGTCTCTACCCATCTGCCCATGTACTCCACCTATAACGAGGAGCTCGTCTTTTACTTGTGAGGCGTTTATCTTATGCATCACGGACTTGCCTTGTCCGGTACTGAGCAGCATGGCATCCGTGGAGAATACCCCCGAAGAGCAGATACTTGTCAAAAGAACATTGGGGGCTAAGTTTGTGGATCACCGGAACAAGCTTTCGCTACGCATCGCATTAGGCTGTCAGATGAGCGAACCGAAAATCCAAATGCTTGCGCTCACCATGAGCCACGCAGTATTCGATTACTCGGAGGCAGAGTCATGGTGATGGTGTTGAGGTGATGAGTTGGAATATAATTACTTCGTTGAGTAACGTAGTGATTGAGACCTCAGTCGCCAGAGGAGACAATCAATGGCATGATGGACGGCGGTCAAGTGACTGAATTATCCAGTTGTGTGGTATACTGCATCGATAGCGCCATCCTCCAAGGATGTTTCGCCGACTGCAGTATGAACAATCGTTAGTGCCCTCTGTAATAATTGCACATTTCCCCGTCTTTGTAGGCATACAGCAAGTAAAGCAGTACGAATTGGCGAGACTCGGAGTACGCTGACACAGTCAGATGTTGTTGCGCAACGCAAGAGCTGCAAGGTTGCAGCCCATGGAGCATCCCCTTCGTTGGCCACACATATTGTGGAGGTCTTTTTCGATATCCTTGCGTGGCCCAACCGGTCGGCGATGCCTTATAGCATGTTCGACATAGCCTGTTAGCTCTGTAGGACCTCACTTCCTTGGCATCATAATGGATGTTCCAGAAGCGTTCCACCGAAGTTGAGTGGAATGATCCGGGATTGTGGTTGAGATCGGAACACCGCGTATTGAGCGACGACGACGCTGTGCGGTCTGAAGCAACAACAATTTCGCCGCATCTCGTCATCTCTTATCCAACGATGCCATGATATTCTGCTCTTCGTCAAATTCTAGAGCTCCATTACTATGCTGTAATCCTCTCTTTTGCAGCTCCGTCTCCACGGTTCTGCGCGTGAGCATGCCCTGCGACAATTGAGGCATCTCCGCTCGCTGCTTGCGAAGTAGAGTTTCCACACTCCGCATTCCAACGACCAAGAATCCTAGTTCTTCTCTGTCGACATCGAAAACTTCCCACCACTCGCACTCAGGCATCTTAGCTCCCAAGTCTCTCGCGGCGATATAGATGGCCGCCGTTGCCAGGGCGTTGGGCTGGTGGGTTAGATATAGCATCTGCGGAGAGAGGAGTGCAGTGTTGAGATACTGCATCGTGCGCAGAGAAATGGCCGACTTGGGGTGCGCGAGAAAGTCGAGCGTCTGGAGGTAAGTAATGGCGAGAGGGTGAGGTAGCGAGACGTGTGTGTCGAACGAGAGGGTGTAGAGAATGCGGGCTTCAATTGCCACAAGCCGGTTCTGGAACGCGTAATATTCAGACTCGGAAACGTAGTAGGTCTTGGGATCGTTCTTGATTGAATGGTCCGATTGACTGAATGCTGCTGTGTCGGACATGAGGTAGGCATACACATTGGAGAAGTCGCGAGGCGGTCGAGGTTGCGAGCCCATCTTTGTAACCAGATAGAGTGCGGCGGCCGAGGTGTCCTGTAGCTTGTTAGCATGTTGACTAGAAAGAATAGTGAAGAATGATGGAGAGAACAGGGCCATACACTGAATTCATTGGCCATGGGCGAGTCGACGAGCCAGTGCCGCGCCAGGAGTACGTTGGCCTGCGCCGTCACAGATTGGGGGAGCTGCAACAGCTGGCCAGCTGCCTGGGTGAGGCATTGTGACGCGACGAATATAGCTTCTTGCAGGTCTCGCGGCAAGCTGGAGAAGGATGCTTGTTGATAAAGCTGGGACGCTGTTGCGAGCGGGTTTCTGAGGTGTGCCATCTGGATCTTGGTGGCTGGATGTTACCTGGAGAGGAGGAAGTGAGACATGGAGAGGATAAGTTAGACAGTTCGCGTCGTGGACAAGTTTTGCGATGCTGAAGGGTAAATAAGCTACGCTAGACTAGAGTAACGCCCGACATACCAGCTACAGCTAGCAGCCGCCTTGTCGTGGGGCTCCTGCCGTTGGTGTGGTTGTGGCTCCTCCAGAGAGCACCCCTGCATCGGCAGGTTCGCAGCTCGAACCACAACTCGACTACTCTACTACGTACCGTAGTATTATTATTATTATTATTATTATGGTAACTTGGCTTCTATCAACTGCTAACCAACGGCAATAATTCCACCATCGCAACCCGCCTTTTCAGGCTTGTTTCGGACGCTGTCGCATTCTCCATTGATTGACTCAAAACCCCGAAACCTTCATCCTGGTCTCTTCTGTGAGCGCACGCTCATACACACCATGACACCCTCCATCCCTCCTTCGCCAGCTGTCGCGGCCGACGAGAACAAGCCTGCGGCCTTCGACCTCAATCTTCAGCATGGTCACAAAGACCTTGTCCAGGCTATCGCATTCAACACATATGGAGACCGCTGCGCCACTGGCTCGGTAGATGGCAAGATTCGCGTCTTTAACCGCCACAAGGACGGCACTTGGCGCCTTTGCGACACCTGGACCGCACACGGCGGCGAGATTCTCGAGGTAACTAATTCCATTTTCTCTTCTCGCCTCGTCATGTCATTGAATACCCATCCTGAGCTGTCTCCGTCACACCAATCCATATGTTCTGGTCACGGAGTACGGAGAGCACCATGACATCGACTCCTTTACAAGCGATGCGCGAATCAATGCGACAAGTGCTAACCGTACATGCTTCACAGCTACAATGGCTACCTGCAACAGTTTACCCTAACCTCATCGCCTCTCTTGGCATCGAAGGTTGGTTCCGCCTCTGGGCAGAAGACCCGTCCGCCGCACCAGGTCGTCGTTTCTGCACCGGACGCAGCGGCACCGGCAAACCCGCCTTCGATACCCGCTCAAACAAGGCTCCGTATCGCTCGTTTTCGATGAAGCATAACGAGGAGACGCGGCATACCTATCTCGCACTGCTGGCCACTGACGGCCGACTTACCGTCTATGAGAATGATCAGCCTGAGAACCTATCCGAGTATACCTCTATTGATGAATTCACCGTTGCACCAAAACCCAATCGGGGCGAAGAGGTTGCCTTTCGTGTGCGGTTCGACCCTAACCCAGAGCCTTGCTATACGGCCCTACGGGCCGGCGTCACGTCTGATTCTCTTGGCCTTTTGGTCTCTGCCATGAACGCCGTCAAGGTCTACAGGTCGAGGGATGTCGTCGCCACGTCCATTGGTGTTCAGCAGACTCAGAAGGAATTCTATCTTGCTGCAGAGATCACAGGCCATCGCGGACTTGTGAGAGATGTAGCATGGTCACCAGGAAACATTAGAGGCTACGACACGATTGCTACGGCCTGCCAGGACGGTTACGCCCGCATCTTCCGACTGGAAACACCCTACTCAACTGACGACGGAAAGTCGTGGTCCGAGGCGGATCTTCTCGGCCCCAGAGCGCATGTGTCTTCTCTAGGTGACCATCATAGATCTAACAGCACCACCACCACCGCGACTGATAGAGGTCAGCCCCCGACGCCCCAGCAGCCCCCTCAGCAGCATCATCCCTCCGGCCTCAGCGCAAGTCTGGCCAAATCTGGCAACTCGAGCGACCGACATTGGGCCGGCGAGCCAGGGCAGGTCAAGCACACGGTACGAGAGGTCACGAAGCTTGACAACCACCGTACGCCTGTGTGGCGCGTAGGCTTTGATGATGATGGTCAGATACTTGGGAGCACAGGCGATGATGGGCGGTTGCTGTGTTATCGGCAAAAGCCTGATGGCACGTGGGCGAAGAGTTCAGAGCTGGCTATGGTGAAGACAAAGATGGCGGCCCCATGAACTGCGAAGAACCCAGTTTCTTCATAAGTCATTACCAACCTGGTACCCTTTGCTGACTGAGCCGATGAAATATCCGAGCACGTTCGCTGAAAGGGCGCAGATGCAAGTACCGGATCGATCTCCTAGATTCCCCGTGGCTTACACCTGTGACGCTCCGACGAGTGTCAAAAAGAAAAGTGCGCATGTCTGAAGCCAGTGCGATAAATACTCGCCCAGTTATGATTACAAGAAATTTACGACTTCGATTGGGAACAAAGCGCGAGTTGCACACCGCGCAAACCAGTTCGTAACTTTTCATGGCTGTGAATTCCCGGAACCCGAGAATTATACGTCGATGTTTGGGTAGTAGCACATCACAATGAATGCTCAATGCCAGAAAATCCGTGGAAATCGCAACATGTAACATGGCCGAAGAGCGAAGGAAAGGCGGCTTTGGGATGATTCTGTTCAAGGAGCCATGGTTGCTTACACTACTCATAAGAGATTCATGCGAGCTGGCAGCAAATGAGACACTGATCTTATGAGATTGTTTGTGATCAAGAGCTTGGTCACAGGTAACTAACCTCATGGGGTTGAACGATAGATTCACTAGGTGAATTAAAGCATGGAACAATAAAGTGTACTTGGATCTCTTCTTTTGAATGCCTAAGTACTTATCCAGTCTTGTGGTTGGCACATCTAAATGCCTTTCCATTCATCTAATTCTCTTTTTCATGGGTACATTGGCCCGATTGC
The DNA here is from genome assembly GCA_003693555.1 of Coccinonectria pachysandricola. NCBI lineage: Eukaryota > Fungi > Ascomycota > Sordariomycetes > Hypocreales > Nectriaceae > Coccinonectria > Coccinonectria pachysandricola. The sequence continues at coordinate 55,542 of QUZF01000031.1, forward strand.
CACCCAACCTATTGAGGTAAACGTGCATAACAAAGTCCCTTTCAAACGAAAGATCAACAAGTCCGCCATCCGGAACGCCATTCATAAGATGAAACTCAAAAAGTGAGTAAAGTACGCTAGTGACGATATAAGATAGAGTTGGTGAAGTAGGCGGCAATAGACCACCTATACACAACTCTGCCCAGAATCACCGACGTAATGGTAATGAGGCCTGCTCTAGGTCCATGCAGGCCTCGAGTCATAAAGTTCCTTGATCGACATCCCTACATCAATCTGCTTCCGGTTCCAAACATCAGCGCTTAAGCAGCATCGGCACTGCCAGCAGGCTCCACAACTTTGGTGACCTGGCTGCCAGCACGAACGATGCGCTGACCAGCAGAGTCGTTCATGTAGGTGATATCCTTGTTCTCAAATTGAGCTCGCTTCCAAATTTCCACTTCGCAGCCACCGCGGAGGACGCCAACTCGCATCGTCGACAAAAGGTTATGGGCGGCATTGGAGTGGTTGTAGACGCCGCCGTTGAAGATAGCAGTCGCATCCTTGCCGATGGCCGAGTTGATGAGAGCCTTGCCACCAGGGTGGTCTTTGATAAAGTTGGTCACATCGTGAATGACACCAGCAATGGCAACCAAAGCCTTTCCGTTCTTCGAGTCGGCAATAAAATCATCCCAGTGGATAACGGGGAGCTGGTCAAGAGGAACACCCCAGTCAAGGGTAGCACGCTTCTGATCAAGCTTCTTCTGGAGCTGCTGGACACGACCCTTCTCGATCTCGTTCTCGCGGAACTGCTTCAAGTCGTAGGCAAGGCCAAGTTGCTTCCACAGCCAGATGCTCCACTTGGTAGGGTCGTACTGCCACCACTGAATAGCGTTACGGTAATCCGAAGGGAACTCGTGGTGGAAGTTGTGGTAGCCCTCGCCGAGGGTCACGATGGCGGTGATAACGTGGTCGCGCGGGGAGTTGCGGTCGTCGAAAGGCTGGTCACCGAGCCAGTGGGCAAGAGAGTTGACACAGAAGGTAGCCTGCTGGACGAAGCAAATACGCAGAATACCGGCGTAAACAAAACCACCCAGCCAGTCACCCCAGCCTAGACCAGCGACGACAGTAGGGAAGATAAGGCCCATCATGGCAACGCACTTGAGGTAATTCCTGTGCTGCCAAACGACAACGGGGTCCTCGTTGAGGTCGGTAATATCGGTACGACCCTGTCGCTTAGGGTTCTGCTTGAAAACCATCCATCCAAGATGAGAGTAGAGGAGACCCTTGCGAACAGAGTAGGGGTCCTTTTCGGTGTCGGTGTAACGGTGGTGAACGCGGTGTCCGTATGACCACCATCGGATAGAGCCCTCAACGGCACCGGCACCAACAGCGGCTAGGTAAATCTTGAGGGCAGTGGTACCCTTGTAAGAGGAGTGAGACCACATGCGGTGATATCCTAAGGACTGTTAGGTACATTTCACAACAAAGGCAACATGAGCTTTGGGCGAAGAAAACTTACCAGCAGTAATACCCAGACCAGTGTTGAAGTAATAGATGACAGCCCAGATGGCAGTGTAGAGACGAAGAGGGACCCAGTAGGCGGAGATGAAGCCGATCATAGGAATGATAACGATGAGAATCGTGTTGAGCCAGTTGATGTGTTGGTAGAGATTCGACCAAGTCATAGGCTGGTCAGCGATGTGAACCTTCTTGGCATCGTTCTTCCCACTGCTCTGACGAAGAGGGACATAGTCCTTCGTGCCATCAGGGAAGGCCGCGGCCGTCTCGTTGACGGAGGATGAAGACGACATTGTGATTATGGCGTCGATGGGGTTTCCAACCTTCCTTCACAAGCAGTGAAATCCCAGAACTCACGAGTCTCGAGGTAACTCGCAAGGGAAAGAAGAAATTAGGAGGCTCTAGGATGTTGGAGATCCTACGTGAGCTCTCAAAGGCTGAAGAGAGAGAAAGAGAGATGGGGTTTGACAGAGGGAAGGCGGTTGGGGTGGAGAGGCCAGGAGGGCTTTATATCAAAGCTGCGCGCTGGACCCAGGCAAAGGTGGTGGATAACTGGCGGGCTGGGGGGGGGAGGGGTGTATGGATTGATTAGAAGCAGAGGGGAGCAATGGACAAAGTACTGTTTCGGTACGGAATAGAGCACTAGAGTACGGATACCGATAGTTCTAGAGTGATAGGGGCGAAAAAGACAACAGGAACTAGTGTAGGCAGGGACCCTTGTTGCAGTCGGGGTTTGCTGTGGAGGTGGAAGGGATAGTTGGGAGGCGAGAGTGAGGAAATGAAGCAAAGATTCGACGGCGAAGGAAATGCAATGGGGCAAAGATCCACGGTTGCGAATCGGTACAATACTGTTTCTGTCATATCAGATGTTCAAGCCGGCTCACTTTCTGCTCTGCTCTGCTCTGCTCTGCTCTGCTCTGCTCCGCGCTCTCTCTCTCTCTTCCTGGGGAAGGATAAAGGAGCAGAAACGATGATGTCAGAATTGGTGAGAAGGCAGCAAAAAGTTATGTTGAATATCGGAAGTGTCTGAGTGGGTGGTACAAGAAGTTGTGCATTGATCCCCCCGCCCCTCCCGTTGGCTCAGCGCAGAGTGAAGCGCTTCAGGGATCCTGATGTGATGGGAAGGGAAGGGTGGGAGAAAAACCTTTGGGGATGGACGAATGGAACACATTCACCTTCACCTCGGACGCCCGAACCTCAATCGCTTTCTCTCTCCACGTGCAAATCCGCCTCGAATTCTGACAATTCGCACTCACCTTTCATCTGGTTACCTGCGTGATGCATGCCAAGGCCATGATGACTGAGCTGACAAGCTCTCATGGTTGGGTGCCAATCATTGTATGTCTTATACCCTTCGAGTCTTGAATCCTAGTCTCAGATGACTGTCGAGATGGCACAATGGCTGCCGACAACGAAGTGGCGATACCGGTTGTTTTAGACATTCTTCAAGAAGGCGTTTCGAACTGCCAACCTTTGGTTTTCCAGGCAAAGCACATGTTCAATCAAAGTTGCGGTCTGGTGTTCTGGTTGACAGCAACCAGAGGTGTTGTTAACCTTTGACAGCTGCGGCCGCACATCTCATTAAGGACCCATCTCCATCTAGATTCCTCCCCCGGATTTCAGGATACGTAGTAAATCTCCCTCAAAGTCAGGCCATGATGATATAATCCATCTCTTTCAGGATCGCATAATTTCTTAGAAGCCGCGGTTCACATGGGTATCAGCATGGGCTGGGTGAAAGAACTGGTTTTCGCTGTTACCCCGGTCGAGCCGAAAGGCCGCGTCGCTTGTCGTCGAACTTGACGTCTCAACAGCTCGCAAGCTCCCACCCCACCCATCCCCAACAACTTTTCGCTCCTACGTGGTGGCTGACCAATCATAGCACAGATCTGCGACACTTTTTGCTGCCAGTTTGGGGCCAAGGTAACGGGAAGAGCTTTCCGCCCCACCCCACCCTCGAAACTTTTGGCCTGTAAGCAGGAACGTACCGGCTACGCATTGGACGTTTTTTCTTCAAAGAGACGCAAGTCCTTATTTATCATGCTTCGATCTCGCTGTACTAACTTGGCTAACTATACGCGTGCTTCGATCAGAAGCGCCTACTCAAGTAATTGCAGAAGCTGTTGCTCTTCATCAGAGCTTTCGCCTCTCCTTGTTACCAAAAGGCTAACTTGTGCCTTGCATGAGCCCCCAACCTCAAGGGAGCTGATTGGTTGGTTGCTAGCTCTGTAGGGCTATGGGGAAGCTCCACATTTCGGAACTCCCGATAACGTCCAAAGAGCTTCAAATAAGGAGGCAAGGCAACTTGCTTTATTAGCAAAATCCTGAGACATGAACGAGTTCCAGCTCCAATTGACTGCAACTCATCTCGCGACCACAGCATCGAGGACCGCTTGTGTGTTCAGATTGGAGAGTCACCCCTGCCTGCAGATCTCGTCGTCAAGTCGGTCCCTGTAGCTGTGTTCCAGATCGAGAATATTATGGCCGGCATCGCGTTTGATTCTACAGGCTGTATCGCTTCGAGGACAGAGTTGCCACCGGCAGCCGTTGGTCAAGTTTCACAAGAGCTACCCCAGGCCAAATGATCAGAAGCTCGCATCCTTCTCGCCACAACTTGAACGAAGCGGCCGTTAACGCGCATTCCGGCCTCCACTCACGGTAGCCGAGCGCCGGTATGCTGCAGTCTACTATATGCAGCTTGAGCTTTTGCTTGTGACGTCCCCCGCATCATGATCTCAACAAGAGAATATCAGAAGCTCGACTCTTTCGAACTAATCCACCAATGAAGTCAAATCACCTCCTCGCTTACTCGTTAAGACTCCCTACAAAACCTTCCCCATCCCCTCTCTTGTCACATGGGAGCCTCAGTACTGTTCGAGCTTCTGGACCTTGCGAACTGCTAGTCTACACGGTGCATCTTGTTGGCTTTCGTAGAAGTTGGGATCATAGCTGTAGCTCCGTATGGGAACTGGGTCTGCGAAGACGACCCCCAGGAAGCCGCATACAGTACAAGCTACTACTGGTAAGTATTCCGTACAACCTCCCTCTTGTTTCCCGCCCCGCTTTCCCCAACAGAATCACGTCGATCGAAAGCGCCAAACCCGTTTGGGCTCTTCGGTGGGGGGTGCGCCTGCTGCAGTGCCATTCTTACGAATCGCCAGCCGCTCAAGATTTTATAAATTCATCCGCACGACAGAGGGCCTGATCTTGCTTTATCATGTACCACCGTACCTGCCTGTCAGGTGACGTACATCCAACCTTACTAATGCACTCGTAGGCGTCAAACGGCCTGTTGTCACGTGGCTATTTAACCTCCCGCGGCATTTTCTCTCAGCTTGTGGCGTTATGTGGCGTCTTGGGGCGCTTGCTTGTTGGAACGTCTAAATCGTCTTCATACCAGTGTTTCAACGACAATAGAGTAGAAGCATTATGTATTTCCTCCATAGATAAATCAATGGATGGGCGAGATCAGTATAAGATAAGTAAGTGGAGGTGTAAATTTGTAATTCTCGCATTCTGTATTCATTGTTTCACAACAATATTCGATGTGCTTGATTGACCGGGAGATTGCTATCCTTGCAGACTATATACGTTGTTAGATGCACATGATACTGTCAAAGTCAGGGTTAACCCAAATCTCGACACATATTTTTTAATTCGAATGGATACTCTTGTAAATTCCAAACATCTATGTACACATAGCGATCACCCCTAGGCTAAGACAGATATGGATAAAAGATGAATCACCAACTTGGTTTCCCATATATACAGCCATGCTACTTCTATCGAAGTCGTTCCAACTGCAGAAGCTGTGATGGTGTGTGACGTTCGTTCCTAATCCAAGTTTACGCGCCTCGCCACTATCTTTCTAACACAACTCGATTATACTCCTAGGTCTTTGCATGTCGTTTCTTTTCGTTCCGTCGCGTCGTGGTCATTAATCGTAGCATCTGCCGCTCTGGTAGCAGCCGATAGCTGTTTGTAGTGGCTCATCTGCCCATAACGTGGCGGCTCAACATTGCTCGGTAATACTCCTGTACTCCTAATCACGTAGTCACCTTCTCGAGCTAGATGGTCTCCCGTTTCGCTGGCGGGCCCATATGCAGTTACGTTTGAGGTCGGGGTTGAGGCTGAAGAGCCCCCATCGTTCTGTCGTGCGTCGGGTACTGTAACCCCCTTTATGTCTGACGTTGTATCCGCCGGTTCTGATTCAACCGGTGGATTCTGTATCTTCAATTCCACAGTTTCCACTGGGAATCTACTCAACACTGCAGTCTCTGTTGTGAGCTTGATACTCGCATCTCCCTCTTCATTTTCCAAAACTGCCAGAGCCGTAGCTGCTCGTGTTTCTCCGTCTCCAGGGCAGATTTCATCCGCTTCTACCTCCACGTTGATCTTGGAATCGTCCCTCCAGCTCGGTTTCTCCTTGGAATCAAGAGTATCGGGAATGAAGGGCTTCTCCTCCCTGGACATATCTGTATCGACTTCTATGCGCATGTCCTTTTGGGCAATCGCCGCCTCATCTCTGGAGAGGTCCTCAGGGCCGACATCGCTATAGGATGGGGCAATGTTCCTGTTAGCTGTCCAAGAAGCACTGCTGAGAAAGTCTCGAGAACCGTCGCGTTCGCCGTAGTTGCTGGGTAATGGGCTTGGAGGAGAACGGCCACGAGGTGGGTAGTATGGCTCGTGTATAGGAAACTTATCCTCGGGAAACTGGTGGCTCGTGAATGGCCAATCGCCGGGTGGGTGGACTGTTGTGATGCAAGGTCGCGACCGACCATCGTAGCCATCAACTGGATAACGCTGCAGCGAGTACAAGGTATTGGCCGAGGCCGGTGGAGAGTTCAATGTGCCTCTGTCCACTTCGGTTTCGCACGGAGGAATCATCTCGAGCAGCGATAGAGCAGACTGGCGCAGTCTTGGATCACTGCTGAGGCAGGTCTCGGTCATTTGGCGGTACCAGTCTGGGACATCAACCTCGGGACCTAGCATCAACGGCCGGCCTTGCGCTTCTGGCTCATCTTCGTGCATTGCTAGCGCCCATAGAACCATGCCAAGCTGATATAGATCAGACTTGACACCAATGTACATAGATATTCGCTGATTAGTTTCGATGAGGGGCGTAGCTTCCGGGGGCTCCCATCCCACGGGGCAACCTCTTCGGTTGATGTCGATGATTTTGGCGTCACCATCCTCATCGATTACAATGTTCGACAACGTGAAGTCGCCTTGAACAAAACCCAGCTCGTGGATATCGGACAGTCCTGTAATGATCTGGCGAGCCCATTTCATCCTTGTCTGCCAAGGGATAACGTAATCGCCATCTTTACAATGGTCGTAAATGATATCTATGAGGGCGCCCTGCTCGGCATATTCGATGAGAAGCCCCTTCACATACTGGTCGTGTTCGTCAACGACCACGCCGTAGAAGCGGATGACATTCGGGGAGAATCGAAGTTGGTCAAGTGCGTTCACCTCGTAGAGGAATTCGTCCACCGTGTCTGGACTTGGTATCTCCTTCTTAATGAGAAGTTGGCCGTTGATATTCACTTTGTAGACAAATCCAGACATGTGTGAGTCGAAGTCAATGTCCTGCTCGCGGATCCTCCTACAGCCCAGATGCTTAATTTGGGAGACGGTCGGGAAGTGAATTTTCTCCTTGTTTCGGTATTAGCAGTGTTCTTGCGTGAAGAATTCTGGAATTTACCGACATTTCCGTCTTCCACGACATGGACATGCAGCCTGCCGTCTGTGGTTTGTAGCTTGAGATTGGTGACTGTGTCATAAAATTGTATGTCTGGAAGGCTTTCCCGGATTGCCTCGTAAATCTTGGCGCTCTTGTCCCTCTGATACGGCGTGTTGGTCAGATCCATCTCTAGCGAATTCTGGGGTGCATTGCGGTAATCTAGGGAAATGGTAACTCGCCGCCATAGAGAATCTGGTTCGCGATAGGTGACAAAGAACTTTTCCCTCTTGGATCTATCGCGGAAGTGCATGCTAAGGTTGAGTATCCAGGTCTTTTCAAGCTCCTCGTGTATCATGGCCTCGTATTGCGAAGTGGCTAGTGAGTGAGTATCTGCCGTGGAGAGGTTGTCGGGCACAGATAAGTCTTCCGAGAGAGTAGCTTCATCGTGCCGGTGCTTTGTTTGATCGAAGGTGCTCTCTCCGAGCTCCTGGTCAAGGGGAGCCGATGGCAGAGAGGCTACATAGCGTGCTGCACCATCCTGAGAGCATCCGACGAAACTGGGGGCGCTGACGCGCGGGGTCGAATGAGCAACGGACGATGCTCGGGGGGCGTGAGAGCGACGATCGACCGAGACAGCTCTCCGTTCATCAGCCGTTGGCTCAACTGGCGCCAGTCTAGCCCTCTGCTCAGACTGTTGACGCTTAAACGTCTGGGTACGCGGTAAGCCAGGCACCACCCTCCGGGACATTCGACGGATCAAGCCAGCCTCTCCGGGGTCGACCGAGCTCGCGTCCGGTTCAGTACTCATAGGTCGTGAAGGCGGTTGATGAGGCAGCTGCGTCTGCGCATTTCCCGCAACCTGGCGACCAAAAAGCTTGCGAAAGAATCCAGGATAGGGCGAGGACGTTGGCGAATATGCCTGAAGGCGCGGCGATTGGGAACTTGTGGAGCTCGGTTGGGTCATGTTCTTCACGATACGGTACGATCGAAGCGCAAGGACTCTTGACTGTCCAAGCTGTGCCTTTCCAAGGTCGCTAGAGTAAGTGGTCTTCAGCCAGGAGGGTAGCGAGCTGACGTCGTGCCTCGCCCATGAATGTCGGAGTAAGAGCAGATAGCGAGGTAGCGAGGTAGCGAGGTTGTGGCGATGTTGAGGAGGCTGGGATGATGGTTCAATCACGAGCGAGTAGTTAGTTGTCTGTGACGAGCGGATAGGTACCGGCGGTACGGCACTGTGATGAGTCGAGAGGAAGCGCAGGCGATGCAATGCGTATGTCCGAGATGCGACGGTGATTGACGAAAAGTTCAGAGTGCACTAAATCAGCTTAATACTTGAAGGAGATGAGATCTTGAGATGTTGGTAAATCGAAAGGGAAACCGAATTGATACCAATGTCGCTACTATCAGTCCAGTAAGTTAGTAAGTGCTGGGTAGTAGTAGCCTAGAGTGTACCTTCAAGTGATTGATGGTGGGGAGCGGGAGCAACGCCCAAGTGGACCTCGAAGGGGCTCTAGCGGGCCGTAAGCGGCAAGGCGGGAGCGGCAAGGCTTGTTGCTACCTTAGGTTATAACGTTAGCACAGAGCAGGTTGCAGTACGTTACAGTACAGGACAGGACATCACACCTGTAGGCTCGGGGCTGCTCTGATGAGTTGTGCCTCTCCAACACATGTCGACCATGTCAAGCATCTCCCTCCGAGGCATGATACTAGCACGACGCGTCAAGTGCCAGGTAACTGGACTCGGTCTTCATAGGTGCGCAGCGCTCGCTTGCCTGCTTACTCGCTTGCTCGCTTGCTTGCAGTTGGGCCTCATCTTTTCGGCTATCTGCCATCCATCCAGGCGGGCCCGGTCACCTGCCGCCCTGTGACCTGTGACGGATGCGATCACTGAGAGACGGTGGGTGACGCTCCATAGCGAGGGGCTCAGGCGATGAGCTGGCCCCGTACAAGCCCCCAGTCTCGTCCCCAAACATGGCGGCGCTAGAGAGCCTTTGCGCCATGACAGGTCGTCCTCTCGAAAGAAGCGGTGATGCATCAGGCAGGGAGACCACGAGTCGGTCAGGCACAGATGGGCCTTCTGTAACTAGTATCGTACTACTGCAGAGTAGCGGGCTAGTACTGTGTGTGCCCTTGGGATTTCCAGGGGTTGGGCTCGATGCGGAAAGCTGAGAGAAACGAGCTGCCCGGAGAGGTCTCGTTCGTGAGACTTCATACAGCGAATGGGTGGCCTTGAGAGACCCCGGTATGCGCTGCTAACAATGCTAACAGGTGCAAGGCTTCCGGGGATTCTCTCTATTTACTGCCTGTTCATGTCAATCATCGTCAACACGGCTGAGGCTTAGCCATGCAGTATCACGACGAACAGCTGCGTCTCCCGACTATCCTAGCTTCGTGCATGACCGATCGAGAGACTCTCACGACAGCGGCATGGAAGCGTATCCTTGATATCGTTTCGTATCGTATCATATCGTATCGTGTCGTATCGTATCCTCACTCCAACGTCATCATCCTGTGGCCGAGTACAGATTACCGGCACCTCCCTCGAGCCCGATAGGATATATACTACTGATGTAAGATGATGGAATCATGCCCATCGTCCCACATGACCTGTTTCTGACAGCAGCATGCGCTCCATACCGATTTTCCCACTTCCCTCACCCAATACTCGGAGCCTGATCACATCCGCCTCATCTCCCAAGCCCAGCGGCCTTCCTTCACGTGCAGGGGAGGGGAAGGGCTGGATGTGGGGTCAGGCACGAGTGCAGCACACCTTGGAGCTTGCATCTGGAACAAACCCAACGTGCACCGCGTCTCCTCTCTTGTCCACAACGTTGCTTCTCCACATATGGCCGAGTCATGCTTTTGAACTTCTTCTGTGTCGCTTGTCACTATATTTTACAACTATACACGGAGGCGTCGCCGACATGCAAGCGGCTACTATCGCTACTCCAGCTCCCGATTGGCTCCGAACGTTATCGACGAGCATATTTCTAATAGTACAAGGTTCCACATGTTAGTAATAACAGAGTAGGAGTCTTTTATGTCGTTTCCATCTAATCCAGTGGTTTCCATCCCCAACGCCCTTTCTCGGTTGATGCTGCTGCTGTAGCAGCTTCTCGTCATCCGCTTCGCCCATATGTACCACTCGGGGGGGGGGGGGGGGGGCGGTTTACTGGCGGGGATATCACGCAAGTCTTGCTTGTGCCTTTTAGTCCTCCTCTTCAGTAGCCTCTTTGTCCTGATCCTTCTGCGACTTCTTCCACTCGCAAATTTTGCATCTATTCGCAGCTTCACGGTCGATGTCGGAGAATACAAGCTTGAACACGTCGGAATACCACGCTACAGGGTGGCCCTCGATGCCCTCTTTGATGTTCTGTGATGAATCGTCAGTACCCATTGATTAACGTTTTCTTTATTCCTTTAAAAAAAAAAGTTGTTAGCAGAGAGGTATATTGGCGAACGTACCTTTGGCAGCTCAAGCCAGTCCGACATGTTGTCCTTGGGGAAGATGATGGTCTTGCAACCAGCGCGTCGGGCAGCGACCGTCTTCTCACGAAGACCGCCGATACGCAAGACCTTACCCGTCAAGGTGATCTCGCCTGTCATAGCGATCGTGGGCTCGACGGGCACATCCAGAGCGAGGGAGAGGAGTGAAGTAGTCATCGTGATGCCCGCAGAAGGGCCATCCTTGGATACGGCGCCATCGGGAACGTGCAAATGCATCTTGGCCTTGTCGAAGAAATGGTTGTCCGGGAACTCCTTAACCATGAACGACTTGGTGAAGGAGTAGGCAATTGTTGTTGACTCCTTCATCACGTTCTTGAGGTTACCCGTGATTTCGAGGTGGGGCCGGGTGGAAGGGCGCAGAGGTGCTTGTAGGATAGACTCAATGTACATCGCCGCACCACCCAGCTGTGTCCAGGCTAGACCCATGGAGACACCGGGGGGGTTGACCTCGTAGAGGCGATCCGAGGTGAAGACGGGGGGCCCAACGTAGTCGGTCAGGTTGTCCTTGCCGATGACGACGTGGACAGAGTCGGGTACCTGCAGAGGCTTCCGAGGCTTCTCGGCCAACTCGGACTCGGTGGCCTCGGTAGAAGCCTTGGGTTCCGCCTCGGGGCTCTCGGCGGCTTCCTGCTCTGCCTTCTTCTGCGATTCCGCAAGAGCTGACTTGCCTTCCTCCGTCAACGCATCCTCCTCGGGTAGTACCTCCTCACCCAATTCCTGGACGATCTTGAGCGCCGATTTCCGGTAAACCTTCTCAATCTGCTTCTTCAGGTTGCGCACTCCTGACTCACGGCAGTACGACTTGATGAGCTCCTCGATGGCCTCCTCGCTAAGCTGTACGTCGGCATTCTTGAGACCGGCGGCTTCCTTGGCGGCGGGCGCGAGATAGCGGTCGGCAATGGCCTTCTTCTCATCTGCAACGTAACCTGACAGCTGGATAAGCTCCATACGGTCGAGGAGGGGTCGCGGGATAGTATCAGTCATGTTAGCCGTGCAGACGAAGAGAACCTTGGACAAGTCGACAGGGACGTCCATGTAGTGGTCTAGGAAAGAGTTGTTTTGCTCGGGATCGAGCAGCTCAAGCAGAGCAGACGAAGGGTCGCCCTGATATCCACGGCCAATCTTGTCGATCTCGTCAATCAAGATAAGCGGGTTCTCAGTTTGGCACTTCTTGAGAGCCTGGATGATGCGACCAGGTAGTGCACCAACATAAGTTCGTCGGTGACCCTTGATCTCAGCCACATCCGTAAGACCTCCAACACTGAAGCGGTAGTACTCGCGGTTGAGGGCACGAGCAATCGACTTTCCGATACTGGTTTTGCCCACACCGGGAGGACCGACAAAGCACAGGATCTTACCCTCTACGGTACCACGCAGCTTGCCGACAGCGATGAACTCGAGAATGCGGTCTTTGACGTCCTTCAATCCGTGGTGATCCTCGTCCAGAACCTTGACGGCGTTGGGAATGCCAAAGTTCTCGGCGCTTCGCTGGCCCCAGGGGATCTGGGTGAGCCAGTCCAAGTAATTCCTCGTAACATTAAACTCGGATGCAGCGGTCTCCAGGTGAGCAAGCTTGTTAAGCTCCTCGTCAAAGACCTTGCGGACCGCGTCAGGCATAGCAAGCTTGTTGGCCTTCTCCTTGAACTTCTCCACTAGCTTATCCTTGCCGTCCGACTCGAGGCCGAGTTCACGGCGGATACCCTTCATTTGCTCCATAAGCCAGTACTCGCGTTGACGCTTACTGATCTTATTCTCAACATCCTTGCTAATCTTGGACTGCAGCTGAGCGTTCATGAGCTCCTTCTTGAGCACCACGAGCGCCTTCTGCATCCTCTCCTCAACATTGAGGCAGCCAAGCACCTCCTGCAGCTCCTTTTGCTCTCCAGAAGACACAGCAGCAGCAAAGTCGGCCAGCTTGGCGGGTTCGGAGGTTACGTTACCAGTCGACTGGCTCATAGAAAAGGTGGAGATTTGGTCGCGGAAGAGATTGTTCATGGTGGCGACCTCCTTGAACACATTAACAATCTCGTTCGTTACGGCTCGGATGACGGGGCTCTTGGGGTCGTAAGGGTCGTCGACGAGATTATCGACGTTGACGAGGCTGACGGGGTATCGCTTTAGGAATGATGTAGGCTCGTACTTTTCGGCAGCCTGATCGGGCTTCTTCTCCACGGCACTCTCTTCAAAGCTAGCAACAACATCCCCCTTCTTCTCCTGAGCAGGGTCATCTTCTGTGGACTTCTGGGGAATCGGTTCGGGAATTGGCTCAATCGAAGCATCTGTCTTCTTGGAATCCTGGTTGCCAGGAGGTAGAAGGCTGGATAGCTTGATTCGGCGATGGGGGTAGAGAATGGCTGTCAAAGCGCCCTCTTGGCCATGAATGGGGAAGGCACTGGTGATCTGGGCGAAAACGCCGACATCGTAGACATCATCCACATTACGAATGACGTCCTCATCGGCGTTTTCATCCTTGAACAAGAAGGCGCCGACGTACGGCTGACCTCGCTTGATAGACTCGGTAATGGCTGTCGCAACCTCGGGATCCTTAATGGTGATTGCCTTGTAGAAACCAGGGAAGAGTGGACGTCGAGCAATAGGAATCGCTAGGACCTGGGGGTATACATCCGGTACCACGGGCTTCTGGAGAGCCTTCTCGGTGGATTTTCGACCACGTCGGCCACCGTCGCCCCCAGAATTATCGCTGCCAGATCCGGAGCCCGAAGAACCTCCTGCCGCGCTTCCTGCTTTGCCGTCCTGCTGCTGGTTGCCACCGTCACTCTTGCCGGAGGTGGGTGACTCCGCGGCTGGATTCCGCGATTCGGCCGACACCTCGGTATCTTTCCGCTCGTTCTCGAGGTTCGCCTTGGCTTCCTCCTCGGATAGGGGCTCCGTGGGAGGCTCGATTGCCGAGTCGAAAAAGCTCTTGTCTTTGTTGTCTTTCTCCTTACTCAGCCGCGCCGACGTGGAAAAGGTCGCTCCGACATGCCGAGGTTGAACAGCAGTTAGTCGGCGACCGGAGGTGTGAGGGTACTGGGAGGCGGCAGTCGAAGCCCATCGAGTCGCGGCTAGGCGGGACGAGGATCGGAAAGCGTGAGCGGCGGAACGCTCGAGAACAAGACGTCCCGTGAGGCGTGAGCGCGGGATCATGGTTGGCGGTTGATCCTAGAAGGCCAGGAAGGAAACGGAGTGGGATGTGGAGATGAGAGAAAAGAAGGAGAGGATATCAGCCCCCCGCGCAGGGCAACTGAGATGGTAGGAAGAAGATTAAGAAGTATGGATCAAGTCAAGAGCGCGTGGAGGTGCTAGATGCTTATTAGAGGCGGTCGGGGGGTTGGTGAGTTGGCCGCAATTGTGCGCATTGCCGCTGTGGAGGCGATTTATAACGTCGAGAATGGCGACGTCGGACTAATAAGCGTCGACATCATCCAAAAATCCGAGTTACTACGAGCTTCCGTCGGCTAAAGTCCGGCAGTGGTCGGCTCTGAGGCACCACCTCTGTTAGTTATCGAGTCTATCTATCTAGTCTAGTTAGTGCTATACCTAACTTATCCATCTATGTATGATACTGATTTTGTCGTATCCGATTGCGGTATGCGCATATCGGGACTCGCGTGCCATGCTGAGGAAGGCTTGATGATGAGTTGATATTGACTACGAACTTATCTCTTGTAGTCGTCCTGTTTGTTTCATAGGGGTTTTTTTTTTTTTTTGTTTTCTGTTCTGGAAATGATGGCTTGGAAGCGACGTTACTATATTAGCTTGACCAACTATACACATCTGTACAAATCCCCAGCTGCTGTCCGGCACGGAACGAAGCAATCGCCAAGCGCCTACCCTGAACCTTTGACCCCACCTGACTATTTCTCTATTTCTACCAGTCCTGCAACAATGCATCCATTGAAGTTACTCGACTCATCTATATCAAATCAACTAGAAGGAACTTGACATCTCAAATTAAATCACCCCCCTTTTCCCTTTTTCGTTTCTGTCATTCTTCTAAGAGAGACAGGAGAGTGTGTCACAGCATTACCAAAACGATGCCACCCAAGGCCCAGGACAGTGACGATTTACCGTCAATCAACAAACTCTCCATTAATACACCCAGGGAAACTGGCAAACCTGCCAAGAAGAAGACCAAAGAGGTGGTCGCCGATTCCTGGGAAGATGAAGATGTTTCAGAGCCAGAACCGGAGCCTCAAGCCAAGGAGGAAGAGGAGGAGGAATCAGATGGAGACAAAGCAGTGCCCTCACCAAGACGCTCCGCATCATCGGCACGCCCAACGGCTGTACCCGATGTGCCTGCATCGTATTCGTGGCAGCAAGAAACCCCAGCATCAAGCCGGACAGAATCGAATGCGGAACCAGAGAAGCGACCAGAGAAGACGGATGCCGTCGCAAGGCGCATGATCGCGGCGGGGCTGGGGATCAAGGTACCCAAGGAAACGGAAGCGCAGCGCGAGTATCGGTTGAAGATTCGGGAGCAGGAGAAGAGAAAGCGCGAATTGGCGCGCGCGGAGGAACAGAGGAAGAAGGAGGAGGCAGAGAAAGCCAAGACGGCAATCTGGGATGACTAGTGGAGGGATAGAGAGCAGTCAGTGGCTGCCATACAACGAGGAGCATCGCGATGATGCTCGAGGTACGAGTCGATACATGTGTTTGGAGCTGGAGCAAATCGCTGGGAGCAGAAGAACCATCTTAGTATACGGCACACGAAAGGCATTATCATTGAGCACAGAGATGTTAGCTAACCATCTTACATTACTGCCTCATACCCGAGTTGCTCAGGTTCACTGCCACTAGGCTTCCGAGAATGAATCGTAACCTAGCGTCTTCTGGACGGCAGGTCGCGAGCGAACTCGCTCGTTCCAAGCCCAATAGTTGGGGTACTTCTGTCCGAAATCAAGGTCTTCCAAGGATGCACCGGTGGTCCGGGGGATTATCGAGTTCCACGGAGCGAAAGCCATATCGGCGTAGGTACTTTATAAGACGATGACATCAGTAGGCCGTTTGCAGAACGAAGCAAGACGCACGACTTACTACTTATCGCCGACGAGATAACGCTTGCCCTCGAGGATGCTATCGAGGACGCCAACGACGCGCTCGACCTCGTTCTTGTAGCGCTCCTTAGCCAAGGGAATGTCTTCTGGAGAGTACTTCTGGAACCAGACCCCCTGGCCAAAGTAAGGGCCCTGGCCGGACATCTGGAACTGAAGATACTGCTTCAGGTGGAATCTCTCGGGCGAGGAGGTGAAAGTGAACTCGCTGTCCTTGTCGTAAGTCTCGGCGAGGTACTCGAGGATGGCGCCAGATTCCCACAGCGTGATACCAGTGTTGGGGTCCTCGATGGCAGGGAGACGGCCGTTGGGGTTGATCTTGACGAAAGAAGCATCCTTTGGGTTCTCAACTACGATCTGAGAAACAATCTTGTTAACTTGTTGCCTCGAGTAACGGATTCATAACGAATGCATACTGCCTTGTAGGGAACATTAAGCTCTTCCAGGTAGATCTTGACCTTCAAAGGGTTGGGGCCCCCAGCTACATAGGTTAGTAGGCATTTCTTAATGGTAAGATGGCAACACAGATGTGTAGGGATTCTGCTTACCGTGGACGTACAAGGTGATGGGTTGAGAGCTGGCCATGGTGATGGATGTAATTCGAACCTGTCGCTTGAAGACAGGAGTGTAGATGTGAGAAACGTTTGGATGTCGAAGCGCTCAATAATGTCTCAACCGATAATCCGGATGCATTGCTCGTTCGTTTTCTTTCTTTCTCCTTTTCCACCCTCTGTAGGGATATCGTCGTCTTATTTATATGCTTGACACTATCACACCATCACAACATCACATAATCAAGGTCTCGCGTATAGTCCAAACCTAATTTCCCAACTCCGATCTCGATTTCTACTGGCAAGAACCATGGATTCGTGATCTTAGCTACGCGCTGAAGCATCTTGGTCGTCCGGTATAGACATGTGTTGATATTGTGGACTTTCGGAGAATTTACAGTTACCGAGCTGCACTCTAGACTGGCAAGCCTCCTCAGCTAGCCTCCAAACACACCACACGCACGTCCTAATTGCCACAAGTGACCTAATCAAAGATGACTTCAATGGCTTTATCCTAGCCAAGTCGAACTGCAGTACAGATTACAGATGTATTTGTCAAGTCGTGGCGCGCGGGGCATCTGGCGGAACAAGTAAGTCAGCCGCTGGCGATGGATCGACCCGAGGCCTGACGTATCCGTACTGTAAGTGGGAGAAGGATCCAGGCGGGCACCGAAGTCTTCGGGGAGCTGGGATGAGGAGCAAGCCGTGCCTACGGCGTTCCCCAGAGCGCTGGACACTATCTCTGTTGACCTATCGTGACTTGGGTCCATTCCTCAGCACTTCAACTCGCTGGATAATGAGCTTGGTCAGCAGCAGAGTCTGAGTCGTGACTCGTATGTGAAGAAACTCGAATCCGAACCGGCTCCGGTGGGCGGCACGCCCGGTCGCTTACTCCCGCGCGGCTAGCTTCAAGAGACCTTCCGTGAATATCTCACTCTTCCAGTTTCGCTAGCATCTCAGGATCTCCCGCCAGAGTTGTCTTTGTCGTCGTTGTCATCGTCGTCGTCGCCGCCGTCGCCGTCATCTCATCCTTGACCTCAGCGCCTAACTCGTTATCCGTCTTCTCCTTCCCCTTCTTCTTCAACAAGGGCAACATCTTCCCGTTCCTCACCAAGACCAATGACTTATTCTCTCCCTGCCCTTCCCCTTCTTCCATCGCACCCGTTGCCTCCATCTCATGCCTCACACCAACCGAGATCCCCTCCAAGCCCAGCTCTTGTGCTCTGATATTCCACAAGAACTGCATCACCTTCCCCTCCCGCGAGCAGCACACGTACCCCAACGCAACCGCCGCCCTCAGCTCCTCCATGACCCCCCTCGTCGCCGGCTTCTCGCCCACCAGCAATCCCAGCACGCCGGGGCCTCTCCATCCTGGCGGCGCCGCGGCCATGGCACCCTGAAGCTCCCGCACGTGCATCGGGCTCGGGCTTCGCGCGCCAGCCTTGCATTGGAGAATCACCTGCAGCGTCTGCCTTGTCGAGGGCAGCTTCCACGTCCCCAGGAGATCCATACCACGATCTGACGCGCCGCCCACGCGTCGCACAGAAAAGCCGTATGGCGATAGCGCCTCGGCTGCGGTATACTCGTAGTGTGTTCCGCGATACACCGTAGAGCGCTTGTTCAGTCGTGTGCGCTCGACATAGCTCAAGAAAGTATCCAGGTCGCTGTGTTCCTTGGATGGCGCTTCGGGAAATATCAGTTTGACCGCCTTGGCAGCCGCCTCACGGCTGTCGCTGAGGTGTCGAGCGCCATAAGCGGCCGTGACCAATCTTGCAGAGATGCATTCTTGCTGCGACGGCTGTTTTAGGCGGAGACAGCGGCCCAGCATCGTGTTAAGAGCGAGGGTATCTCATCGTGTTGGGTGGTGACTTTGCTACCTTGGTGGTGAACACTTGTGAAATGCTTGAAGGTGCAAGATATCACGTATGCATGGAGACGGTATACCTAACTAAGCGTTGTCTCGAAGTAAGTTAGTAAGCCACCAAATCGTCTACTCTAGTTAGAATAGTCTTGAGCAGTCTAGAGTAGTAGTCGTCACTGGTGGCAAGAATTATGCCATCTCCAAGGTTCCATGCCAAATCGTCTTCAGTCATGCATTTCGTTCTTTATTTTTCTGGAGTGTATAACGTCCCTGCGGCCATGCCCAAATCTATCCTACTTGGCTCTGACGGGTATCTAGCTAAGGCTCATTGCTGTCGCTACCTTCATATATCGTTTGAGTACAAGTGCACTCTGGGCTTCGCTCTTGTCCCCATTTTCGTATTACTACACATCGCCTTGTGTGCCCATGCCTGGTGGCGGGAACAGGTTGTTGCCCATTCGAGGCGTGAAATGGGTCGGCGGCATCTCTCTCGACCGCTCCTCCCGCGATCTGTTCGTCGCTACACGTCGCGTACGAGACAGCGGCCTACGCGTTGGCACTGGCTTGATCATGTTCTCCAGAGAAAACGCCCCTTCCGTGTGACCCGTGCCTGGCCGTTCATCATCGGCGTCTGAAAACCCTCCTACGTACTCATCTTCATCGGACGCCAAATCACCATGCTGCGCTTGATAGGTGACCGGAGCAGACGGTAGAGTAACGGAGCGTGAGTGAAGCATAGGCCGCATTGGGAGGGCAGCACTGAAAGCGGCTGGGTTCATGGTGTTGGAAGAGCTCGCCTCTCTAGACATGGTAGGCGACCGCTCTGCAAACCCATTTTGAAATGACGTATTGTTAGATGCCTCGTGGAGAATAGGCAGAGTCTGTTCATCGTAGAGCTGCGCCCCGGACTCAAATGACTCGGGCGTGAACTCGGTTATCGTCCGTGAGGATTGCCCATCTTCGTCTGTGGCAGGGCTAGTTGGGTCGTCAAAGAAGTCATCCAAGCTCTCCAGTGCCGTGCCGAGGTCAGCCTGGAATGTCTCCCCCCGCCCTTCGTCAGATAACATGGTCTCGGTCCGCTCAGGTGTGCCAAAGTAGCCGTACGGGAAGTCGTCAGCATGGAACTCGACGTCAGGCGTCGGCGCTGTTTCCGTCAGCGTGCCTTCGGAACCTTGGCATGTATAGAAGGCTGCGTGGATGTTGGTGCGTGTTGCATCAGTCTTCTTTGCGGGCACAGGAACTGCCCAACCAGAGGCTTCTGGGATTCCAAAGAGACTCTGAGTACGCTCGTACTCCTTTCGAATCGCTTTCGAGGTCGACCTGGTCATGCTCATTCTCAAGTGGTGCTTGTCCATCTGGCTGCCAGACATGGTCATGATATTATCAAGAACATCGAGGGCTTCCATACAGAACTCGGTCTGCAGCAGACGGAGAAGGGGTGAGATGAGATCGGAACCATGACCGGCAAGCTCAGGCTTGCGCATATCTACCTCTGGAATCGCCACGCATAAGATGCGCATCGTTTGGACCTTTACCCAAGACAAAGAGTTTGTAAGGAGTCCAACGAGAAACGTGATCATCTGAAAATCAAGACCAGGAAGAAAGTACTCGCGTAGAGCCCCAAAAAGCTCGCCCAGTAATTCTTTGCTATCCTGGTATTTACCAGACACAAACTCGTGAAGGGCGACGGCTACGCTGCCGAGTCCTTGACGGTCTGCTTGATTCATGAGAATCCTCGCCGTCCGGAGCACTCCTTCGCTTGGGCCGTCACGTTCCAATTCGTTCAGAAACCGCGGGAAGTTGGCTAATAAAGCAAAGAAGATTCGACTGTCGTCTCCAATCAGACCATCGCTGGGCAGCTGCACAAGCTTGTCCATGGTGTCAAGCGTAGTCTGCCAACATAGGGATGACCTAAGGCCCTTATGTAGCAGTGGCTGAGCGCCTTCGAATATGCCATCCCAGCGAGCTGGCTGGCCATCGGTGAGGATCCTGCGCACATGCGGCTGATGAAAATCGACCTTGCCAAGGAACTTGCATAGCATTTCCACAGCCTCTAGAAATTCCCTTTCGTTGATAGAATCTAAACAGGCACATATAGTCCAGAAGAGCTGAGGGAAGTTGAGTAGATCTTCTGCGTCCAGCTTGGTGATAAGCGTCTTGAGGGTTGTGAGGATCTCCATCGCAAAGGATTGGATCTCTGGATCGTCATCGGCTATCGTGTTCGACAATCGTGCAAGCATGTCACCCAGCATGAACTGGTCAATCGAAGTAAGGACGCATCTGAAGATCTGGAACGAGCGACAAGCCAGATGCCTTACTGGACAGGACGTTGCCCACGTAAGCGAAAGTCGTCCCCATTGCTCTTTGATTCCTGGGAAAGTCATCTCAAAAGTTTTGATAACCTCAGAAGTAAGAAAGTCCATGCTCGGAGGAACTTTGTTGTAATGGTCGTCCACTTTCCCGTTGCGATCCTCATAACCCCAAACCACTGACTCGTCGTGCCGCCTGATCATATCAATCAGATCCTCGATTGCTTTCTTGTCGATACCCTGAGTATGATCGTCGATCTGTGAGATAACAAGCTCGTGAATCAGGTGCACCAGCATCTCTCGAGCCTGTTCCTGTACAAGTGGGGTGTAGTGGTCCCAGAGAACTGTGACCACCTGAAGGAGGAGGGGAGCGTTATCCTGCGTAAGCTGAACCGGGGACACCATTAGGTCGACTAGCAAGATGAGTGACAGCTGGCCCAGAGAGAACCCAGCTTGCTTGGTCCCTACAGGGAGAGCTTCGGAGAGCTCCGCACAATACGGAAGGAGACCGGTGTCTGAAGGTGGGGGAATGGCATCTCTTTTCTCGTTTGGAACCATTGCTTTGGGAGTGATCTGCATCATAAGAAACTCTACCACCTTGATACCCGGCGTACTGTTTGTCGTGGATAAGAAGACGACAATTTGCTTCGCGTATTCGACAAAATTCTGCTCGCGGCGCTCGAGGCACAGCTGTATGATGAAGTCTAGCACCAGGCGGACATTGCCTGGATGTGGTCCGGTAGCGAGAGCCTGCCAGAGTGCCTGGACCTCATTGTGCAGAGCTCCGCTAGACTTGATGGTGAGCTCTAGCAAATTAGCCAGAAGAACATAAGATTCCGCCGTGGGACCGCCATTCGGGTCCAGCTTGAGCTCAATGGATTGAATCCAAGGAAGCAAAACAGCCACCACATTTCGCTGAGCAGCAGGTGATAGATCCTTGAAATATAGACTGAACTCCGAGAAGACGAAAAAGGCAAGCTCTGTATGCTGCTTGGCAAGGCGCTTTGAGATCTCAAACTGCGCCAGCTTATAGACGGCTTGCGTTTTGTCGGATATGCTTATGTCAAAATCCTGGATTTTTGAGTTTCGTTGCTGCCGAGCTTCTAACAATCGCAGCACAGTCGCAGACTTGGACCGGATTTCGCTCTGGTCGTTGCCCAGAGTAAATAGGCAGAGACTGAGCAGCTTCCAGAATGGGCACGGATAGTCGATGTGGTCCTGCAATACCTGCGTTACAACAGCGAAGTAGCTCTCCTGAACCTTTGGGGCATCCGCTAGGTAACACCGCGCGATACAGTGTTCAAGCAAGTATGGGTACTCCTGGTTGTGTACAATGAGATTCTGCAAAGCTCTCCTGCCGATCACGCTCATCCGATCGCTTCCTGAACTGAAGATGGCTTCTAACCAGGCGAGCATACGCCGCATGTCGAACTGGAGAATCACGCCGCTTTCGGTTGTGACGCTGATGGGTCCGGCACACAGGGCAGCCATAGCACTGAGCGCGGCAGTCCTCAAGTTCCTCTTCTCAATCTCCATGGCAGCACTGGCCGTGCCTCGTTCGCCTAGCGACTGTTGATCAATCAAAGACTGGCGCATGTTATCCTCACGCGCCCGAATCTGTGTCTGATTTGGTGAGAAGCCACACCAATCTTCCATGAGGGAAAAGGCTGACTTGCGGGACTCAAACGTCATCCATCTTGATGGGTCCTTTGTCCGGTTGATGCCATCAAAAAGAGCTTCCATCAAGCCGCAGTAATGCCTTCTAAGCTTTTGGAACTCCCAGTCCATCTGCACTTCGCCATCCATTAGGAACAACTTGAGATCCCTCGTGTACGAAGTCAGATGAGCAAGGAAGAAATCGGCATTGAGAACCTCCGGGTCCTTTAGGAAGTGAGATGTAAGCTTGAAGACATGAGTGATTTCGGTTCTGAGCAAGTCCATCTTGCGATTTCTTCGCGGGTTGCTATTAGTTCTTTGATGCATGCGGGCCCGCGCCTCATCATTGCAGCGCGAAACCTGGCCTTGAAGTTCTTCCAGTAACGTTTTGTAGATATGTACGTTGATAGAGCCCATAGCAACAACAACTGCGTCTCGCACAGATGCCGACGAGACAGAAAGCAACGGGTTCAGGTATTTGAACAGCGTGCGGGCAGTGACGATCTTGCCGCTGGAGCCTGTCTTCGTACCTTTCTGCACCTGCTGAGGGTCCTTCGGCTGTGGCAATGGCCCAGGGTCAGCAAGAGTCGTGCAAGCGAACATGAGATAGAGCTTCCACTGCTCAACCATGACTTCTGGCTGCGTGGTTGCCGACCTGCCAAACAATCTGGCACTCCCAGGGTCTGCATTGTAATATAGACCTCGAGACGGCTCAGATATGTAGACGATTGACTTATACATCTGAAGTATACGATTGCAGACAAGGTCCCGGCAGATCGTGACAGTGAACGGACATTTGTCGAAGGCCATCCTGATGAGGTTTGGGAAGATCTTAAACCACAACGTCGCATCATAAGAGACATCGCTGGCACTAAGCTCAACCAAAGCGCCCTGGTTGTTACTGTTCTGCAATCCTCTCTGCAATCGACTGCGCTCCGCAACTGTGAGAAGCTCGTCGTTAAAGTCCATCACTTTGTTGGACTCATTTTCCAAGATGTCGATAAGTCTCACATCTTCCTCTGCTGTATGCTTGCCAAGTGCCTTGTCAAATTCGACTATGAGCCTCAGTACAGTTACAGCGTAGTAGCGGACACGACGAGATTGGGAACACAAGAAGAACAGACCGTGAGCCTCTGCTTGATCAACTTCAGCCCAGATGCTGGAAAGATCAAGTTTCAGCGCACGCATATCAGAAGCAGTAGTATCCGGTTGGTCAGTGGCGGCTTCTCGAGTTTTCTGTCTGATCTCCTCAATCCAAATCTGCAGCAGCTCGACATAAAGTCGTAGAGTATTCTCAATGTGGCTGTGTCCCAGCATGCCCCCGTCAGACATAGTGGAATACCTGTCATCGAAGTTGAAGATGAAGCGAGCGAAGCCCATTGTAACCTGCTGTGCGTGAGAGTGGCGCGCAATGGCCTTCAGAGAGTTTGCCGAGGATTCGGCGATATTGTATTGCACATGGGCAGTACCAGTGCACAACAGATTTATGAGCGCATTGAAGGGAATGTCAACCGATAGACAGCGAGGTAGCGCCTGCACAGCAACGTGTAGGAGCTCATAGAACGCCTGCTTCTGGTCAGCAGTATTTTGGTGATCATCCCTGCGCGTGAAAGCGAACGTATCCGCGATGGGCGTCTTGGGCTCCGGACCCCTGAACTTTTCGTCCAAAGCCGCTTGACCACCAAATGTGTTGTCGCAAACGATAGTGATTTTGCCGAGAATCTCGCAGAATTTGACGTAGTACTCGCGCACGCTGTCGCTCAGAACATGTGTAAGTACTGGACGCGTAACGTATTCTTCTTTCGATGCCGTTGGCGGTTGGGCTAGAGGTTGGTGGCCTGAAGAGAGGGCCGGAGAGACAGACATGCGCTCAAGAGGCGTCTGAGCTGCTTCCAGATATTGAGGCAATGGTGGCCGGCCCTGCTCTCCCTTCTCTAAATCGGACATGATGTATAAAAAGGCACGAATGCCGACTACGATCCTATCGGGATCAAGCTGCTCAACTCTGAGCTCTCTATTCGAGGTAAACAGCTCGGCACTGACAAGAGGAAATACAATACTTCTGAAGCAATACTCGGGGTATTTGAACCCAATTATGCGAATAATTTGGATCAGCGGCTCAGTGCAGATGGTGTCCGATGCTACCAGACCTCGCTTCGATTGAGGTAAGACAAGCTTCATAACCTCATCTATCTTACGAATTGCGCTCTGAACTGTATCATTGGTGCGGTAAAGATAAGTCCACAGCAACCGAGAGGTGACCTGAAGACAGAGAGGTTTCGTAAACCGATCTTTGATCCTCGTCTGTAGAGGAAGGATAAGCTGAAGCCATTGCGACCCAAAGTTTTCAGGCGAAGAAACACAAAGCAACGTTGCGGTCAGTGGGAATGCAAAGTTCCAGTGTCGTGGCTTCATGAACATTTGGGCCAGGCGCGGTCCAATTGCCGACAGAACCTCAGCCCACTTTGGATGCATGAAGTGGCTATTGCTTGCCTTTGCGGCGATCGGCAGCAGGAGCATATCCAAAACCTGACAAAACGCGGTCTTGACTCTCTGACCATGAGACTTATGGAACAGACGGCCCAGAGAAATGAGGAAGTCGCATGATTGCTCCCAGGCGTCCTCGGGGGTGGTCTTGACTCTGAGATGCTTCATCCCACCCAGCACAAGCTCAACTTTTCCTTCAGCATCACGACCGGCCACCGATGCCGGGTTCTTTACAACCCGTTCTTGGAGAGAATTGTCCAGATCTTCAATGAATCTTCGGGTGACACTAACGAAATTGATGTCACTCATGTGCCCAAGTAGTTGTGCGAACAGGTTCCAGTTGGCCAGCTTCAAGGGGGACATCATAAGCTGCTCCGTATCTGCAATTTTAAGCTGCCCGAATATTATACTTTCAAGCTTATCTTCCATTTCCGGAGTGATACAAGCCAGATTGCTCTGACAAACCACCTCTAGCAAAACTCGGCAAAGTATGTATATCGAAACAGTAGATCGACGTTCTGCTTGCGCCACAAACTCTTGTCTGGAGGTCAGAGGTATTGCGCTATCGGAGTTGCCAACCGCCGGTGGCTGTCCGGGCTGTACCGGTTCCGTATTCCGTCGTATCAGGGGACCGCCAGGGAGGCCGCGTGATTGCTGGAGATGGCTGCGTGCTTCGTTGGCGGCGTCACTCTTGCTCTTCCTCCATAGCATCATCGAATCTATCAAAGCTTTCGGTTTGGGACTTGCAATATGGCCAAGAGCAGCTATAAGCTGATCGAAGGCAGAATCGACTCCGGGACCGCATATTTGCTCGACATGAGGCTCGGGCTCGAACGGAACGGTCACACATTCTGTGAGTTTCTCTTCGGCTTGAGCAATGAACTAGTATCCGAGTTAGCCAAGGCACGGTGAACTACGCAACTACACCACTACCGACCGAGGTGAACAAGACGTGTAAAGCATATTCGCCAACCGTTTTCTGATCGTCCTTGTGTGGTCGCGAGGAGTGCGAAAGGTTGGAGGAATGGTCGCGTCTCGTTTTGCTATGCATGCGCTCAAGCTTGCGGTGCGCTGGGCCATGGGGAGACATATCGGCGGCAGATCTCGATCGCTCGCCGGACAGAGATGTAGGCGGACGCGGCAGATGGTCAGAATCCCCCTCCGGGCGGGCAGTCACCATATGCATGTCTGGGCGATCGAGGCCGACGCCGGCGGCAGCAATCATCTGTGGACTAAGCGGGCTGGAAGAGGTGCTCGCAAGACTGCCATTTCTCGAGTGTTGAATACCGTGGACAATTGAAGTCTGGCGATGGTGACCATAGGTAACGCTCTTGGGGTCAACAGCTCGCTCGACGATCGCCCCCTTGGGACCTCGAGAATGCGGCGCGTGGAGGCGTGGGGAAGCTAAGGTCGGGGGTAGCTGAGTGGACTTGTCGGCGGAGGAGTCTCGCGAGTGCGACGGACGGTGAGGAGTGGGAGGGTCGGGGCCTGGTCGCAATGTACGGTTCCAACTCGGCTCGTCCTCATCCTCCTCGTCAAGTCTCGACACGGACCGGGGCGAGAACCTGAGCTGATCCTGCATATGGTCCGGCTGCGACTGCGACGGCGCTATTCAGTCCCACAAGAAATGTCAGCATTCATTCGTCATCTCGCAGTTATCTTGTCATGTATTATCCTGTGTCCGTGCCCGCAGCTCGTGGAACTCGAACGAGGGAAACCAACCCAGCAGAAATGCGGTAGTTTGCGCGAGCTGGAAGAGGAGCAACTTCGAGACAGGGTTGAGGGATGAGATCACCTAGAGACAAAAACAAAAAGAGAACTAGACATGTCCCGTTTTGTAGCCTCTCTAGAAAGAACCACCGGCTGTGTGGCTACTCACCCATGTCAATTCAGCAATCCCATGATCTTTGAGCAGCTTTGATCAAACCGTGTGTGGCGGCGTAGGCGGTGCAATTGAGTGGGGAGCGTCGGGGGACAATCGCGGATACTTTACTTCGTGGAATATCAGTACCAATGCAGCGACAGCCTGCGACTCATCTAAGCATCGACTCGGTAGGTTGATAAGTTAGGATAGTGGGAAGAAACAGATCATTGAAGGGAGACAGAGCTGACGACAGAGGCGTACGATTGGACCATATTGATTGATGTCCAAAAAGGCAAGACTCCGATTCAGTGGCTGGCCTTGCTGCACGCCTTACGCGGTACGGTGGTACCTCAGATGACGCTACTGCCCGCACGCCAAAGAAGCTTCTGCCGAGAGCCCAGAGGGAGAAGGCCAAGCGCGGGCAGCTATTAGCCAGTACAGTAAGTCTCCCATCGCCACTAAACAAACATCCATGCAATTCTGCAAGGGCCATATCGACAACCGTTAGCGGGTTGCAATCGCAGTTGTAAGTTATCCCTTCAAGGGGATATGTCTTCTGCGCATCTCATTGGGCATTGTAGAGATGAGAAAGCTTTTTAGAGAGAGGTCTAGTCGAAGCTGGTTCTGTGGACAGTCTTGGCAAGGCCCTGCTGGGGGATCTCAAGTGCCAAATCGGTGTCGTATATCCGTAAAGACTCATAGAAAGTCACGAAAAAAGGACAGGCTTTCCTTGTAGGTGCTATTACTACTAGAAGTACTATAGATAGCACTACTAGTATGTAGTATCTGCCAAGTATATCCTACTACAAACCAGAGTCAAGGCGAAATTGATAGCAATCGCATGTAAGATGGACCGTTCGTCTGCGAGATACTTTGTAGATTGAGGTGCGAGCAAACGCATTTGTTGTCCCTTCGCGAAACATAGCATATAAACATTACAGAATATGCCCTCACGCAACATGCTATCCTAATCCGTGGGCTACTGGCGATTAGAATACTTGGTAAGTCAAGGAGGGGGGAAATGGCCCCCCTCTGGAAATGGCCCCTCTCCACGGTCTCTCAACGCTGTGGAAGATTCTACCCCATAAAACCTGGCGATTCAATTAATCCGATTTATCAGTGACCAGGGGGGGGCCATTTCTCCCCTCCTTGACTTACCTGTCGTGTACAAGAAGAGAAAGACGTCACCTTTCCTGCCAATTGCCTAGAGGAAGGTTATCGAACCGATGTGCCGAAATCCATGCCACATATCTAGAATAGTCTAGTCTAGACTAGATAGATAGTACGTACGTAGTATCCGTAACAAGAGAGGCTTTATCGTATTCTGTGGTGGGCCCGGCTTTTCTTATTCCCCCAGACAAAACTGGGCGAGGCGAAAGTGCGGGGAACCACCACTCCCGAGCGAGAGCACACACGCTTGGAAGAAAGGCACTTCCCATTGAGAGCACTGCCGAATTCCGAATTGGAAACGCGAGCGCGAATCTTGTCGGTTGCAGGAGTTTGGATCCTGACGATGATGGATGGAACAAGAAAAGGCGAGAGTGCACCATATACAGTACTATACGAATGTGTTACAGTATGTTGCCCATGCAAATAGCCTTAGCGCTTTTATTATGGGACTGATCGTCGTGTTCGTTTTCGGACAAACACATGCTAGACCACTGAGATTTTGTTGCGTGAGGATACAACTGCAGTATCGAATGCTTAACTGGATAAACATAAGATAAACATAAAAAAGCTGTCCGTTACCGCAACTCACTACTTGCAAATCAGATCCCGTAGTGTAGCTAATCTTGAATCCATCTTATCCTTTTAGTACTAGTACCTGCGTTCCGGAAGTCGGAGGGTCGGAGTTTCTTGCCAGCGCACGGGACAGATCGCTTCCACATCCCAGAAGCCGGCGGTTCTGCCGACGGCAGGTGACTAGAGCAGTAGGCTGGTGGTGCATGTATCCGTAAGTCGCTGCAGCTTCATTAACCCAGCTGTCCAGGTACCTCATTCCCGGGCCGATTCCGATATCAACTCCCGTTGAGCGGAGTTGCCCATGGATGAAAACTCCGTGCCGGCTACGGACCGACGTGTCATCCATTTCATTCTCATTTCCAGTTACGCAACCTATTTTAATCTGTTCGACGCACCTCGTCAAGACAACAGACCGAAATACCCTGCTTACCGCCTCCGCACCATTTGGCGTGCTGTACAGCGTGTACCTGGCCAGGCCGTCAACTGTTCGGGGAGTAGTTGCAGACCGGTGCTCCGCCCTATCTTATCTCAGCATTTGCCCCACATTGGACGGCATTCGACTGGGACATAAGTTGCGTTAACTCGCCCCTTTCTAACCGAACCCGACCCACCAGCAACGGCGACTTCTTGACCGAGAGTGCATAATCGCGCGCCGTAGTCTTGAACCATCTGTTCTCAATTTACTTGCGCAGAGAGGAGGAGCGTGGTTCATACAATCCGACCTCATCCCTTTCCTCTTCCCTTTTTCGAACACGCTGGTTTGCGTAGAGGCTTGCTAGCCTTGCTTCGCCATGGCGGAAATCGACACCCTTGACCTCCTCGTGTTGGGGGCCATCCTCTTGGGGACGGTCGCTTATTTGACCAAAGGAAAGCTATGGGGGATTGCCAAGGACCCTTATGTCAACGCTTTTGCCGCTGCCAATGGCGCGAAGTCTGGCCTCACGAGAAACATCGTGGAAAAGATGAAAGAGTCTGGCAAGAACTGTGTTGTTTTCTACGGCTCGCAGACCGGTACCGCTGAAGATTACGCTGCTCGACTGGCCAAGGAGGGCAAGAGCCGCTTCGGCCTCGACACCATGGTCGCCGATCTGGAGGATTACGATTTTGACAGCCTCGACACTATGCCCAGCGACAAGGTCGCCATGTTTGTTCTTGCCACCTACGGCGAGGGCGAGCCCACCGATAACGCTGTCGATTTCTTCGAGTTCGTCAACTCTGAAGACCCTAGCTTCTCCGAGGGTAACGACCCCCCCTTAAGCAACCTCAACTACGTCGCATTCGGTCTCGGTAACAACACTTACGAGCATTACAATTCCGTGGTCCGCAATGTGGACAAGGCTCTTACGAAGCTGGGCGCACAACGCATTGGCGAGGCCGGCGAGGGAGACGATGGCGCTGGCACTATGGAGGAGGATTTTCTCGCTTGGAAGGATCCCATGTGGACTGCCTTGGCTGAGAAGCTTAATCTGGAGGAGCGCGAGGCCGTGTACGAGCCAGTCTTCGCGATTATCCAACGTGAGGATCTCACTCCTGACTCGCACGAGGTTTATTTGGGAGAGCCCAACAAGATGCATCTCGAGGGATCTGCTCGCGGACCCTTCAACTCACACAACCCCTACATTGCGCCCATTGCCGAATCTAAGGAACTCTTCTCTGCTAAAGACCGAAACTGTCTTCACATGGAGGTTGACATCAGCGGGTCGAACTTGTCATACGAAACCGGTGATCATATCGCCATCTGGCCGACCAACCCTGGTGAGGAAGTCGATCGCTTCCTCAACATCATCGGGCTCGCCGATAAGAGAAATGCTGTTGTTGGTGTCAAGGCTCTGGAGCCCACCGCCAAGGTCCCCTTCCCGACACCTACGACGTACGACGCCATCCTCCGGTACCACCTCGAGATCTGCCAACCCGTCTCCCGACAGTTCGTTTCCACGCTCGCCCCCTTCGCCCCTAACGAGGAGACCAAGGCCGAGATGAACCGCCTTGGTAGCGATAAAGACTACTTCCACGAAAAGACTGCTCCTCACCTCTTTAACATTGCGCGCCTAATGGCCCACGTCAGCAAGGGCGTGAAATGGACTAATGTTCCGTTCTCTGCCTTTGTCGAGAGTCTGACCAAGCTTCAGCCCCGTTACTATTCCATCTCTTCGTCCTCTCTGGTGCAGCCCAAGAAAATCTCCATCACCGCTGTCGTCGAATCGCAGAAGCTCCCCAGCCGGGATGACCCTTTCCGAGGCGTTGCGACCAACTACCTCTTTGCGCTTAAGCAGAAGCAAAATGGCGACGATAACCCTACACCTTTCGGCCAAAGCTATGAAATCATGGGCCCTCGCAATAAGTACGATGGAATTCACGTTCCTGTTCATGTCCGCCACTCCAACTTCAAGCTGCCTTCGGACCCTGGCAAGCCTGTCATCATGATTGGTCCCGGAACTGGCGTTGCCCCTTTCCGCGCTTTCGTCCAAGAGCGCGCCAAACAAGCTCGCGAGGGCGTAGAAGTTGGACGAACGCTGTTGTTCTTTGGCTGCCGAAAATCTACCGAGGATTTCATGTACGAATCTGAGTGGAAGGAATATAAAGAAGCTTTGGGTGACAAATTTGAGCTTGTCACTGCGTTTTCAAGAGAGACCAACAAGAAGGTCTACGTACAGCACCGTCTCCAGGAACGTTCTCAGGAGGTTGCCGAGCTGCTGTCCAAGAAAGCCTTTTTCTACGTTTGCGGTGATGCTGCCCACATGGCGCGTGAAGTCAACGCTGTTCTGGCCAAGATCCTTGCCGATAGCCGTGGCGTTTCGGAGGAGAAAGGCGAGGAGATAGTCAAGAACATGAGGTCGGCCAACCAGTACCAGGTATGTATTCTCCGGTCCACCCTTGTTGAGCAATGTTTGAGTTCGTATACTGACCCACACAACAGGAGGACGTCTGGTCATGATTACTCGTGGTATATCAGCATATTCACGTGTGCCTTCGGCTTGAGCGATTTCGCATGGGTCTGCATGGGGTCTGCATGTTTTGGGTGTCTTTGCGGTTTGGTTAGGAAGTGCAAGGGATGCGTTTCAGAGACGACACAATCTTTGCGTTGAAGATCCGGAGGTTGTTTCAATGTTGGAACGGCATCTTCAACCTGAGTGAACATCTTTCGGGTAAATCGATGAAAATAGGGGATGAACTGACTAAAATTGATTTTGTACACGGTACCAGATGACGTTTGACTTGGACAACTGGGGTGTAAAGGCTTCGCGGGGTCTGAAGCCGCCAACTGCTCATCTGCGGCATGTTCGCATCGGGTGAAAATAGGTAGCTGGTGAAAATTCATTTTGATATTGCGTCCCGACCTGCACGTTGTTCTTGCTTTTTCTCCAAGGTAATCGGAGCCTGAATGGGCTAGTCAGCCAAGTCCCTTGCCGTCCTTATCAAGCGATCCTAGTTTGGCTTGAAAGCAAGGGAGAGACGACAAATCGATCTTTTTTGGATGAAATGACTCCGCAGCTTTAGTACATGGAGGCACTATCAGATGTAGAACAAGCGGCACATTCTGTTCTGTCTCGAGTGTACGACCCGAGCCTTGGACAAACAGTTAACTTCGAGCACTAGTATTCAACGTCAACGTATTAGTCCACCTTCCAAGGATGGCTGCATGTGCAGATGCAGAGGACTAGACCGACAGCCTCACAAGCCAAAAATACAAAATTCCTGGAAGGTGGCATTAGTGTCTAATAAGAAATGGTCTTGGAAGCCAAAGCAAGTCCTGTGCACTTACAGCAGGGGGTTGGCTCCCAGTTACTCAGGAACAAGGTACACTAAGGAGCCAAGAGGTGCAAGCCGTACACTTAAGAGTTGCTCACATCCCTTTGGTCATGAGCTACCCAGTCGTTCTTGCGAATGTCTGAGATTGGAGTACGACGCACATGCCCACCCGTCTGCTGTCCATTTACTGAGAAGTATTCTTAGCAGCCCTTGCCAGTCGTTATCATCGGTATTTGTTTTGTCGAATTAGCAGAGCGTCGAACGGATTGCGAACATAACAACACTGAGTGAAACCAAGTTCTTGTCCGCGGAAGTCGATGGAGCGAATAATCCAGTCAGAACCATCAACGATAGAAAGATAACACAAGGAACCCCTGGTTGACTTCACTCTATCTGAGTTGTCAACACGACAAGGCTCGACTTCAAGGTTGCAGAGAAGGGCCAGGAGCCAGCTTGTTTCGCTTGTCTTTCGACGTTGAAAGTGGAGTTTGCAGGTACAACATCCTCGGCCGCGACTGAGAAGTACCCCGGGTTAAACTGCCATCTTGCACAACCATCGAGATCACCAGAGAGTCAGACTTACCAGGAAGGAGCCTACCATATATACGTGAGTGGGGAGCAGCCTAATCCTAGAGACTCGAAGCAGGCAATCACAGCGATTACGGAAAGTCGATTTATTAGCACTACGTCCTGAACTGTGTTTTTTTCATAACTTCGACGATGCCACGCGAATTCCAAAGTGCGAAGAATTGACAAGAGTGCCTGTTGATGCCCAGACAAACCTGCATTCGCTGCCACCACGTCGGGACCTGAGGTGAGGTTCCGTTCCTGGCTGCGTGACAGCTGGTAGAGCACTTGCAACTCCATTCTGAAGCGTGTCACCACCTGTGAACCCGCCTGTCGAAACGCAACTAGACGAGACTACAACTTCTCGGACAATTCTCCTCCTCGGTCTCTTCCTTCTTCGCGTTCTCCCCAAACACGGCTTGACCCTTCCCGACAATCAAGGAGATTGCTTAGCATTGGTTAGAGCATCATACTTACTGCCTCGTCAGCCACCTCAAGGAGTCCTTCGTGACTGCCTCAGCGTTGTTACAACTTGCATGCTTACTAAGTCTTGCTGCGAGAATCGACTTCTTTTCTCTTCTTCAACTTTCATCCTCCTCCATTTCTCATCCAACTTCTTTCGTCTTCTTTCAACAACAGCATCTCCTTGGGTTCATTACCGCCCTAATCCTCCAGCTTCCAGTCAATCTCTTCTGAAGCCCATCTTGCTCGATAGCTTGTTCTATCTTACTTATTCTCGCTTCATTTCCAGCGTCTTTGGTACCTCAAAATTTGCCCCCATTTGGCCTCCTGCTCGTCCTTTCCATCAGCTGCCCGGTGTGATCAAGGGTGAGTTGTGGCTTCAAACCGGCCATCTCGTTCTGACTTCGCCTTCTTCTCCATTTCTCGTTAACCTTGTTCGAGGACGGACCATTCATCTGAACGCAACTCAGACTTCCGAGTCTTTCCTTTCTATTCAAGTTGATGTTTTTCTTTCGTGTTTCATAAAGTTACTTGTTCGTAACCGTTGAGCAACTCTGAGCATTGTCTTTCTTCATTCATAATCATTATTCCGATGTTCGCTAACCATACATCATCAGACAGATTTCCACGAGGATACTTGATCAACCCAACCTCCAGCCACTATCACAAAAGATCTGTTTCTTTTAAGGTAAGTCAGTATTCGAGAGAGGTCTAACTCTCCTTTGCTTTCACTTTGTTTCAGCGTTCTTATCTTTGGAAGAGGTTAAAGCACCCACAGAATCTCTTGAGGCTCCGATTAGAATTCCGAAGCTGACATCCTATGGTGGCAGACAATCTTGAGTTTTTTTCCACCTTAACCCTCAAGACATCATCTGAAATGGACAACGGTGGTGTTACAGCTTCCTACCTTCCTGGTCCTCCGGCCCGTGGTTCTCACGCTCATATCGGCATGCCCGGGGCCAACGACCATGCAGCCTTGATGCATCAATTCCAAGGCTTAGCGCTTGGTGGCCTCAATATGACAAACGCCCCCGGTTCTCTCCATATGGGAGCACCGTACATGATCGGAACAGATGGACAGTTCGTCTTGAGCCCGATGCACACATCCCAGCCTATGGGTATGGGCCATGCCAATGAGAACGGCTATAATGGCTACTCGCTCAATGGTTCCTTTGGGAACCCTTACATCGGTCTCCCTGTTCCTCTCATGCCTTTCACCCCTGGTCGAGCCAATGTCGCCCATCCTCGCATGGACAGAGGCCAGTCTGATGTTCCTGGCCTTGAAAACCGCCGCGGCTCTTACTCGCCTACCGAGTCCACTCCTCCTACGCCTTTTTATGGAAGCCACCAGCACCGTGAAAATGCTCCGCGAGTTGCCAATCTTGACCGATCTGCTTACACAACTCCGTCTCCTCAGCAATTAGGTCTGTCTGCTCATCACATTGACGCTCAACCCAAAAGGAGCCTGTCTACAGTGTCGGAGCGAGCTTTGGAAGAGCTTTTGAAGAAGGTTCCGGCGATTCCAAAGGCTGTGCCAGCTGTTTTCACGCCTGCTGGCCAAATGAAGACTCTGGATCAGAGTCTGGAAAATCGCATCCCGGGTAACCGTAACGTTTACATCCGTGGTCTTCACCCTACCACTGACGACGAACTATTGTACCAGTTTGCATCCCGGTTCGGAGCTGTTGAGACATCCAAGGCGATCATTGACACTGGCACCGGTGCCTGTAAGGGGTAAGCTTTCTATTCTTGGATACAAAATCGTGGACTACTAACACCCGTGTAGTTTTGGCTTTGCCAAGTTCTTCGATGTGACCGATTCCGAAACTTGCATTCGTGGGTTTTATCATCTCGGCTATGAAGTTGGTTTCGCACGTGTAAGTCGACTGGTCCATAAACTTCATAATATGAAACATGAGAAGCTAACTTTCGAAGGAATCGTTTAATTCACGCTTGAAGGCCGAAGGCGACGACGGATCCACAAATTTGTACATCTCCAACCTTCCCAAGACTCTGACTGAGGTCGTAAGTTATGGGTTGTACTCCTAGATTTCTGCTTTGGCGCTGACTTACTGCAGGAGCTCGGTACCATTTTCCTGGGCTACACCATCCTGTCTAGCAAGATCCTTCGCGATAGCATGGGTAACAGCCGAGGCGTTGGCTTCGCTCGGTGAGTTTTACCCATCGGCCGGGCTATGATTGTATAGGTCTAACACTAAACAAGCTTTGAAACCCGTGATGTTTGCGATGATGTTATTCGCAAGTTTAATGGTGTTGGCATTGGTGAGGAAGGGCTACTCATGAACATTCGCTACGCCGACACACCGGCTCAAAAGGAGCTGAAGCGCGTCACGGCCGAACGTCGACAGTTTCGTACCAACGAATACAATATTGGTGCTTATGGCACTCCCTTGGTTGGCATGAACCCGACCATGTTCACTCAGCCTCAGCAATGGAGACGCCCGATGACCTCGTCCTCCCAATCGTGGGTTACCTTCAAGTGCTGACCGATGTGTTCTGTATTGATATTGACTGACTCTGGGATAGTGGCGCCATCGTTTCTGCATCTACCGCAGGCTCTGAAGAAAGTAACGTGAATAAGCGCTCTGAGTCTCAGCGGGGTTCTTTCCAGTACGATGGTGTGTTTGCAAACCTTGAACTTTTCTAATCTCTTGTTCAGAACGGTGGCGGGTTCTATGATGGGCGACGCGATCGTCACACCAACTACATCCGAGTGTGACGAAAACGATATTACGATTCATGCGGATACGGTCATCGTCGCTTCCTTCGACTCGTCCCCGTCCATCAAAAGGGACCTCGCGAAGAAGGAGGTGCAGTAATTGTGTGCGGATCACCAAGAACTATTCCACAAATGGTCGTTGGCGCTCAGAAAGCATCTCTATCTAGCTTATTGTTGACCACGATGGGATACATTGGGACTATCTTTGTAGAGGCATTATGATAAAGGATTCGGCTAAGTGAAACATAATAGGGTTCGGGGTAGCTAATAAGTTGATGGATTGTGAAAGAGTTAATCATCAAATGGGCCTTTTGTACTTTAGATTTTAGGGGGCGGTTTTTTGTCGATGTCGTTAAACAAGTTGACGTTTGGCCAGGAGAATATCATCAACTGGCACAGTTCATTTCAAAGGTGTTTGTCCCTCTGTTGATGCCAAATTTCACGCCATATTGAGTACATGAGATGGACAAAGTAACTTTCATCAGATCATCATTAAGGGTATCATCACAAAACATACTTTTCATCAGCAATCGTCAACTTTGCCATGTTGTCGTCAACCTCACTGCCCTCGGCCGCAGCATCATCCCCCAATAGTCCACCAGTAGCTTGCTCGCCGTCTTCATCTTCGCTGTTCTCCTCGTACTCGCCATCATCGTCGTCTTCTTCGTCTCCTTCGTCGTCATCATCCACTGCGCCATTCTTCTCCTTTTCTTCTGCCTTGTCCTTGATCGCCGCCTCTAGATCCTTCAGCATCTTCTTGGTGAACCCCGAAGCCGCCACAGTCGCATCAAGTCTCTTAGCTCCGTCTTTCCCGACGGTTTTCTTGGCATTTTTGAAAAAGGGACCGCGTTCTGACGTGACGAAGTGGAAACGACGCTCAAAGAAGCGCTTGATGCAATCGACGTCACGGTCAAAGTACATCTCTGCGTTCTGATGTTCCATAGACACCATTTGTGGGAAATCGATGATGACAGGCTCCAAAGTTAAAGACTCTTCGCCATCCTCGGACTTGGTGCGGTTTTCCTTGACTAAGATGTTGAATTCGTTGAAATCACCGTGAATCAATCCATGTTTGGCAAGTCGTAGGATGAGGTTGATGAGATCGGCGTAGAGTGACGCAGGATCAGGCACTTCTGCGATTTGACGAAGCGGAAAAGCGTCCACTAAGCTCATGACGATGGTGTGTCGAGATTGAGCCAGAGGCTCGGGAACAGGGAACCCTTCTTCGCGAAGGGCCTTCATGAAGGCAAATTCTTTCATGGCTGCTAGCTTTGATAAGTACATCCAGGATGCAGAGGCACGGTTCTTGAGGTAGTCTCGGTTCGATTTGACGGTTCGGAAGGAAATTCGGCCAAGTCGGTGAATCTTGAGAACGCGCTGGACACCTTCATGGTCTGCGACAATTATGATGTCGCTCTCCTTGCCCACACCTATCCGGGTTCCTACGCTGTATACGTCTTTGCGCTGCGCGTGGGTACGAAGGGCAAGATAGTCGAGACCTCCGTACGAGAGGCGATAGCCGTCGTACTTGGCATTTTTCACCTTGGCGATGAGACCGACTTTAGCAAGGGCGGAGATGCTTCTATTGACGCCGCCAGCGCCGTGGTGGAGACGTGAGAGCTTCTCGATGAGTGTTGTTGGTACGACCTCGTGATTTTTACTTCCTGACTCAACCTGGAAAGAGTGTCAGCCTTGCAAATCAGCCTCTACAAGTGTTGGACTCCCAAGACATACAGCAGCAAGAACCTTCCAATCCTCTGCAGCGAGGTAGCGCATAGCGCGCGTATCCAGATGCATGGTTACGGTAGTCGATCTTTTTTTACACTGAGTAGATTACTTCTTGGTGTCCTCGCAAATAAAATAATCGATTGCTGGGAGAATCAAGATGTGGATTGGTGCTGGCGTTGAAGTGGTTAACGTGGGGTGGATTTTGATAAGTGTCGTATAGAGGGGTTCATCCAGAATTTTTGCTGATAAGATATTCGAGTGATAAGATAGGATACTTTAAGCCACTTATCGCTCGCTGGATGGACGAGCTTTCACGTGACGGTGAGGCTGGGTGGACCCGGTTTTGCAGGCGGCAACGCCTGGCGTAACCCAGAGCTACGTGCAGCATAGCGAGGCGAGCTTTACCAACCGGGCTCCATCACCTTCCACCTCAACGACCACATTCCACGATTCGTACATCCCATACACGCCACACCTTGCGCAGAACTCTGGCGAAGTCGACCTCCCGCTTCTACAACACCAACTGAGGCGGCCTTCACCCTCTTCATCAACTTATTGCTTGGAGCCGTAGGAATTGCCTAAGCTAACGACGTCAACATGGCTCAGGACAGCGAAGTGCCCCAGTCGGCGGACAAGGGCAAGGGCAAGGCCATCGACGATGGAAAGAAGGAGAAGCAGATCGTTAATGGCAAAAAGCAGGATGACAAGGTCGACGGTATGTTTTTATGGGACTGTTCGCGACGCGACAGCTTGCTGACTTGAAATGTAGCAACTGAAGAAGAGCTGAGCGAGGAGGATCAGCAACTCAAGAATGAGCTTGACATGATAGTTGAGCGCTTAACGGTGAGCGCCACGCGACAACTCATGATCTCCCAAGTCTAACTCCGAGTAGGAATCAGATGCATCACTCTACAAGCCTGCTCTTGAGGCGATGAAGACCTCGATAAAGACGTCGACGTCATCCATGACCGCAGTCCCCAAGCCGTTGAAGTTCCTACGACCACACTACGAGCCGTTAACGAAACTGTACGATGAGTGGCCGGCTGGCGAGGACAAGACCTCGCTGGCTGACGTGCTTTCGGTTATTGGCATGACCTTTTCCGACGAAGACAAGCAAGACACTCTGAAGTACCGACTGCTAGCGCCCACATCAGACATCCAATCATGGGGACACGAATATACGAGGCATCTAGCGCTGGAAATTGGCGAAGTGTACGGCAAGCGCATCACCGCTGACGAACCAACCAAGGACCTGGTTGACCTGGCGATGACCCTCATCCCGCTATTCCTTAAGAGCAACGCCGAGGCCGATGCAGTAGACCTCATGAGCGAGCTGGAAATTATCGAGGACATCCCTAAGTTTGTGGACGAGAATACCTACGCGCGAGTGTGTCTTTACATGGTCAGCATGGTCACTCTTCTCACCTACCCTGACAACGAAACTTTCCTCAGGACCGCGCATGATATTTACATGCGGTACAAGCAATTCACCCAGGCAATGGTTCTCGCCATCCGACTTCACGATGTCGACTTAATCAGGACTGACCTCGACAAAACCGACGACTTAGCCCTGAAGAAGCAGCTGGCGTTTATTGTTGCCCGTCAGAAGATTGTCCTGTACATGACTGCTGATTCGGAAGAGGAGCAAGAGATTTCGGAGTGTCTATCCAACGTTAAGATGCCGGATCACTTCAAGTCTTTGGGCAAGGAGCTCAACATTCTTGAACCTAAGACCACTGAAGACATCTACAAGAGCCATCTTGAGAGCAGTCGTGTAGCTGGCATGACAAACCTCGACTCCGCCCGACACAACCTTGCTGCTGCCTTTGTCAACGCTTTTGTCAACGCCGGATTTGGTAACGACAAGATGATGCTAGTGGAGGGTGAGAAGGAGACGTGGCTGTGGAAGACCAAGGCCGACGGCATGATGTCCACAGTTGCCTCCATGGGTACTCTTTTGATGTGGGATCCTGAGAACGGCCTTGACAAGATCGACAAGTACACTTACTCCTCAGAACCTGAGATCTCAGCCGGTGCAATGCTCGCAATCGGTATCATGAACTCTGGTATTGCCATTGATTCTGACCCTGCGCTTGCGCTGCTGGGAGATGCCGACAAACTCCATCACGCCAACCCTCTAATCCGAACAGCCTCCATCATGGGTCTGGGTCTTTCGTATGCTGGTTCTAATAAGGAGGACCTGCTCGAGCTTCTCGTACCAATCATTACCGATTCTTCTCAGGACATGCAGATATCAGCCATGGCAGCCTTGTCGTGCGGTCTTATTTGCGTTGGATCTTCGCACCCCGAAGTTAGCGAGGCAATCGTTACTACATTGATGGATGACGACCGAAAGAGTCAGTTGACCGATAAGTGGACACGATTCCTGGCCCTTGGCCTTGGCCTTCTTTTCTTTGGGCGACAGGAGGAGGTCGACGTAATTCTTGAGACGCTGAAGGCGATCGACCACCCTATGGCCAAGGCCACAGCCGTCCTAGCAGAGATATGTGCTTGGGCTGGCACGGGTGCTGTGCTCAAGATTCAGGAGCTTCTGCACATTTGTAATGAGCACCAGGAAGAGTCAGAAGATAAGAAGGGTGACGAACTTCTACAGGCCTATGCTGTAATCGGTATTGCGCTTGTTGCCATGGGTGAGGACATTGGTCAAGAGATGGTTCTTCGACAATTTGGCCACCTCATGCACTACGGCGAAGCCAACATTCGGAAGGCTGTGCCGCTGGCTATGGGTCTCATCAGCGCGAGCAACCCTCAGATGAAGGTCTACGATACATTATCCAGATACAGCCACGACAATGATCCCGACGTGGCCATCAACGCCATCTTCGCCATGGGCTTGCTGGGTGCTGGAACTAACAACGCTCGCCTGGCCCAGTTGCTCCGACAGTTGGCCAGCTACTACCACCGCGACCAGGATGCCCTCTTTATGGTACGCATTGCCCAAGGTCTTCTGCACATGGGCAAGGGTACCATGTCCCTCAGCCCCTTCCACACTGATCGACAAGTTCTCTCACGCGTCTCGGCCGCCGGCCTCTTGGCTACCCTTGTCGCCTTGATTGAGCCCAAGGACTTCATCACATCGACCTCCCACTACCTCCTCTACTTCCTCGTAACTGCTATGCAGCCCCGCTTCCTCGTTACCCTTGACGAGAACCTCAAGCCTCTCAAGGTCAATGTTCGCGTGGGACAGGCTGTCGACGTCGTCGGCCAGGCTGGTCGGCCCAAGACGATTACTGGCTGGCAGACACAAAGCACGCCCGTCGTGCTTGCGTATGGTGAGCGTGCAGAGCTTGAGGACGAAGAGTACATCAGCTTGAGTAGCACGCTGGAGGGTTTGGTTATTCTACGAAAGGTAAGCCTCTCTAGGTTGCTAAGCTTGTGAAACTTTGATGCTAACTCCTTTCTTTCAGAACCCTGACTGGGAGGAAGAGAAATAAACAGCTCCGGT
The DNA here is from genome assembly GCA_003693555.1 of Coccinonectria pachysandricola. Lineage (NCBI taxonomy): Eukaryota > Fungi > Ascomycota > Sordariomycetes > Hypocreales > Nectriaceae > Coccinonectria > Coccinonectria pachysandricola. The sequence continues at coordinate 96,467 of QUZF01000031.1, forward strand.
GGAGCGCTGGGCAACGGAATTAAGCACGGTTTATGACTGGGGGTTAGGTCAGAGGGTTAGACCTTGGTTCACTGTAAAGTAATGTTGCGAGCACATTTCTGCGCAGGAGAAAACGAACATTAATAGACGGACATTCTATTGTACTTTCTTCCCCTTGATCATCATGTCTTTCACAAATTTCCGCTTCAGGTCTGCTGGTCACCATATCTTCAAACCGAACTGATCTTGTGATGGTGTAGACAAGCAGTGAAGTACTAATATTTCAACATCACATGGTACATCTCCACTTCTGATTAAAGTCAGGCTGTTTTTTGTTTCTCGAGGTATCCAAGCATTAATCTATTTGTTCATTTCGCGTATGTCCGAAGATGCTCAGCGCTACCGCAAAAAAAGGCTGTACTATGCAATGGTGCTCATGATCATGTAAAAACAAATCTATCGTCAGTAAGATACTGCTCCCTGAAAAGACGATTGCAGTAATAACAGCTTGTTCTACTGTTGTTTCTCCTGCATGCTAACTGTGCATGCTTCATCCGAAACCGGTCGGAGATCACCATCTCCAATACAAAAAAAGCAGTGCTTATCCAAACTACAGTCTAATAAGTAGGCAGAGGAGGTAGCAGAAGTTACCACTTCTCAGGCCCAAAACGATCGCCTTCAGGAACGTTCTTGTAAGGGCAGGCTTGCCAATCGCAACCCTGCTTATACACCTCCGTTCCCCACCAGCTAAAGTTCTTCATGACTCCAGGATAAATGAAGCCGAAGAAAACCACGACGATACCAAAGGCGAGGCCCGAATCGAGCGCGGCGCTGAGCGTCATGACATACTTGCTCCACCAGGCGCTATGACGACGCTTGATGAGGTAGTTGAAGATGTAGCAGACAACGACCCAGACCGAGAAGTTCAGGCCTGTGGCGGGTGGAATCCAGGACATAGCGCCGAACATGACTGGCAAGTTCACCTTGCGGAGGAAGCTGCTGCGATGACGGCGACTCCAAAGCCAGATAGGGATAGGTAGGAGAGCACCGATAGGGAAGGCCCAAACGAGGCCACGATAGATGGCTGTAGGACCAAAGAACTCGTTAGGGCCAACAACGCCCCATAGGATCGAGCCGTTGAAATGCACGCGGGCAATCGGACAAGTGAAGCCATTAATGGCCTCGGATGTGCAGATTCCCTTGACGTTGACAAACATCCAGTTCAGAACACCGATCTGAGTGAGCGATGAAACGAGCGTGGCGACGATTTGAACGGAAAAGAGGATTCTGGGCGGAATCTTCATGTAGTGTCCAAGCTTAAGGTCGGAGGCGAATTTGATGCCCTGCGCAGAGGAGATGTAGCCGTACGTGACAAAGACCATGTTCGCGATCGGTCGGCCAGGGAAGACATAACCGCAGATCAGCTGGCATATGAGGTAGATACTGCTGTGCTGGTTCGTGACGGCCATGATGATGCCATTGGGAATGAAGAAGATGGCACCGATTCCAAGGGCAAGAAGCAGACCATACCACGGCAGATGGACAGGGTAACTATCAATCCATTAGCATGCTAGAACGCAAGAACGCGGATCGTGGCCGGGGTCTAGACGTACTATTCTACCACAAATATGCCAATGGCGGTCATCGAGAGAAAGGTAAGTAGGTACCAACTCAGTGGGGCGTCCTTGTATCGCTTCATCAGCCGGCTGTGGACGTCTTCGCGACTGATCAGTCCGTCACTATTCGAGGCAGACGTTGACAGCCGCCCGTTGCTGTCGGTAGATTGCCGCGCGGGCGCTGCTTCCGGCGAGTCGGAGACTGGCTGATACGTTGGCTTCCCCTCTTCACGAGCTTCTGATAGTGCCTTCTTCCAGGACTGCCAGATATCCTTACCGTGCCAGCACGCCGTATGCGTCAACAGAGCGGACAAGCCTGCAAACTGTAACCCATAGCTGAGCACGTAAGTGATTGGCAAAAACACTCGACTGTATTCGCTGTATGCTTTCCGATTGAAAAGAAAATCTGGCGTGAGAATCTTGCCAACATCGTAGACGTTGCCCGTATTGTCGAAGACCGCAGCGGAGAGAATCGGCATATATGACGAGAAGAGGACATTGCTGTAATAGAGAATGGGTGCTACAATCCACATTATCACGGCAAGACCTGCAATGACATTCATGGCTGCCCAAAAGGGCACGAGCAAGGGAGAGCCTACGTAGGTAATCTGAGCCCAATCAAATGTCAGGGGGAATAGGCCCAGACCAGAAGAGACACCGAACAGGTTGGCGACGATGACATTCTTCGGAGCGAACCAGGTAATGACGTTGAAGTAGCTCAGGGCAGGCATCAGAAGGCCAGGGAGGAAGTAGAATAAGAATGCGCCAGTGAAGATGATGTAAAAGAACTTCCACCTGCTTATGGTCCAGCCTCCGGCGGGTTTGTTTTCTTGCTTGTGAAGGGTGGTGAACATGGCGGCCGACATGAGCGTACCGGGCCATATCATGCCACTGGGCCGGACGAGAAAGCGACGGGTTATACCAGCGAAGCCATAGCCCAGGATTTGCGTCGAAATGGTAAGCAGGATCTGATAGACGATTGGCGCTTCCTGGTTATAGAATTTCGTCTGTTCGACTATGACATCCGTAGCAAATGCGAAGCCAAAGGCGACATTGCTGCTGACGTATACGCAGGTATGCTCCTTTTCGTTCCATCGACCCTGTGCCAGCCAACGACGGAAAGCCCTCAGCTTACTCGTCTTGTGAAGAATCTGGGAATCTTCGACGACAGAAGGCGTGCGCGAGCCCTCAACAAAGGTCTCTTCCGGGTCATAAGTTCGTTTTAGTAAGAAATCCCACAGGTGTCCGAGGGGATGTACGAGCAATAGCGCAATAACGGGAGTAATGGCAACACTAGGGTATCGTAGCGAGAAAAATAGGTTGGTTGAAGAGCCGAGAATGGAAAAGATGAAGGATAGAAACCACATTCGAGGGGTATTGATCGAAAGGGTGATGTCGTCGGTAGGAGGAACAGAGGCCCGAACGGCCTCGTGGGGCGAGTTTTCTTCCTCGTCTTCATCGGAGTTGCTAGACTCTGCTTCGTCGCCGAGCAGAGGTCCGTCTTCGGACGCCGTGTCTTTCAGATTTTCCTCGAAGACACCTGGGGCTGGGGCAAACTCGGCAACGCCAAACCGGCCCTCGAGGCCGGAGACGAGAACTGCGCCTTCAATCTCCTCAGAAAGCCGCGATGACTTGGAGGCCACGGTGCGACGAGATGTGTCGCTGCGCATGGTATCGGTCACATGGCGGAGCTGGTGAGAGTCGGGATCGAACGAGTCACTGCCGGCAGGTGAGTTGTTGCGGCTAGGTGTCAACGAGACGGATCCGTAAGGGGCGATGTCAGGTCGCGAGGCAGCTGAGCGCAGGAAGGGCGTCTTCTTGGATGTCATATCTAATGCGCCCTCGGGAAGGGGTATCGAGTCGGAGCGTGGGCCAGGCGCATCCAGTGCCTCGTCGTCGTCGTCGGCGTCGTCGAGAATATCGGCGTCGTCGAGAGTATCGGCGTGGTTGTCCTCAGCAGAGCCGTCGGCAGAAGCAAAATGTTTGGTAGGAGGCAGAGACAGTCCGACATGTCTTTCCTGAGTAGGCGTAAGAGGAGGAGAGGAGGAGGAGGAAGCGAAGGGCAGAGGCTGAGTGTCAGCCGGGGCGGCAGCTACATTTAGCAGATCTGTATCATCGGCAACCGGGGCCTGATGCGGCACAGCATTGCCTTTGGATGCTTCAGATGCGCGAGATGCCTGTAGTGCTTGGCTCGAACTCGGACTTGGGCTCGGATCTAGCGGGGAGGGTGTCCAGGTTTGCAAGGGTGAGACAGTGGACCGACCAGTGGAGGAGGTAGCGGATGCTAGGGGCTGAAGAGGGACAGCGTGCAGCGTTTGGGAGTCATCGATGGGTTCGACCCCGGCCAGCGCCTTTGAGGATGAGAAAGAGGAGGAGGAGGAACGGGAAGGAGACATGTTAGTCGCGGTGGTATGACGGCCCATGGTGGGGCTTGGGGGAGGAAGAGGGCGTGCAGCTGGGAAGATACAGCTACAGTACGGTGCCGGTAGCTACTTGCAGCTTCTGGCAGGCGACGACGACGACGTCGCAGAAAGCATCAGCAGGGAGTACGCTTCGCTGTACTACAGCATACAGCACTGTACTGAGCTGAGCTGAACCGAACCGTAGGTACAAAGCTGTCAAGCCGTCGAGTTGAGGCAGGCCATGATAACCACAAGTGTGAAGTAGAGTGAGAGTTGATAGGTGATGGTGGGCGAAAGATTGGGGGGGGGTTAGGGGATGACTGTCAATAAGGGATCCACAGCCATTCCCCGCGGTTGTACTCCATACGTTACAAGTTAAGTAAGATACATCGGACTCTGCATTCTGTACTCCGTACCCTAGTACAGAGTGTATGATACGCAGTGAGCGGCAAACACGCCAGCAGGTGAACCGCGCGTTGAACGGGGTTTATTTAATAATCTTATTCAATCTCGCTCCCTACTTTGGCGACCGAGCGGGCAACGGGCGGGAGCAATGTAAATCAAGCCAGGTAACCCTGCAATAATTTTGGCGTCTGACTCGTGTGGTCTTAGTAGGCCACCTACTGTACTCGCCTAGGCAACAACTAACTTAGAGTAGACTTGATACTGTAGATGGATGATTCGAATCGAGGGTGCGTGCGTTCAAGCGTGGTAGGGGTGGAGGTAGGGGGGCGGTGACGGGATGCCGGGATGCCGCCAGAGGGAATTGAAGAGGACAAGGGTTAGAATACAAGGGATGCCTTAGGATCGCGTGGTTGGCTGGTGCGTCACTGCATCATCTCTGCGGTATGGGGGCATTGATGCTAGAGGTGTTAACGCCGTTGCTAACGATGATAGCAGACGTTGGTGCGTTGTGCGTTGTGCGTTATGCGTTATGCGTTATGCGTCATGCGTTTGTGCTGCGGATGATGGCCTTGTTGGAGTACCGCGGTAAGCTAGCGTACTGTACTGTAGATAGAATATCTTTGTCACGAGGTTGGGCGCAGCGCTGTGGAATGCGGTAAACCTGAGAGGAGGAGATTGCTGGCGTTGGAAACCACTACTCTAAATTAGTTAGGACGTAGCATGTACTCCGTGATTGTTGTCTAGAGTAGAGCAGAGTAGTCTCTGGTCCGCTCATGCCAGTATCTCACTCACTACTTACTACGTAGTCTGTCCTGCTCATGTGCTGGTATTCAAGGATACGGAGCAATGTTCGTACCTCTTGAATTTCCCAAATGCACAAGTCGGTTCTCATCCCCCCAGGTCGCAAGCTTGGCAGCCTCGATGGTTTCACGACACCGTGCCCGTACCCTACCTCTGGTACATCATGCCGTCGATACTGCACGGCAGTCAGAGCCGCTCCCCGATTCTTGGGAACCTTCGTCAATCACGCTCTTCTAATACGCACCCCTCCCCTCCCCTTCAACTACATACGGATTTTCCACCGACTGCATGCTGACAGACACCCCCGTGGACATTGCAGGTGGGCCGCTCGACGCGTGCCGTGACCCAATGACGCCGTGACGCATCTGGCGCATGATCTGATGGATCTGATTAGATAAAAAGTAAACTTCCAGCTGGGCCCCGTTCCCACCACCACTCGGCCTCGTCCACTCATGCATGGTTCTAGCCAAGAGGAGCGCGTCGGCTCGTCCCTCGTGGTTCCTACCACTGTACGCACCCTGTCATTGCCGAGGTGCTTCCCTGTCAACTCCGGAACCTCCACTTCGACCCTGTCTGTCGACCCTGTCTGTCGACTGTTGTTGTGCAGAGCTGATATCAGCAACTCTGTTCTGCGATGTCTCTTCCGACCAGATTGTGGTGCTGCGAGCTTACGAGTTGCTCCCCGTTGATGTGATTCCTGGTGATTGCGTCACGCTAGCGTTGCATTACCTCGCATCTTATTAGTCTCGCCTTCTCGTATCTCGTTCTCTTCTCCATGTACGGAGGAACTCTCTCCATCTGCGTGAAATTTCGTATGGGTTTCTTCGGCGATTACCCTGCTCCATCAACAGATTGCTACCGTAGTATCTGGTGCCATAGCCAGGGTGACGACAAAAGGCGCGTGGGGGTTTGCTGCTCCCCTGCGTCATTTCTCAGGGCGGCGGGCACCTCTCCAAGCGAAGCATCTCGAGGCCGAGTTTTCTGCCGTGACCCAGTTGACGATCGACCCTCACAATAACTCCGTATCCTTCTTTTCTTCAAGTCTTGCGGGTTCTGGCGAATCTGGCCCACGACTTTCTCCTGCTTCAGGTTGATCATGTGGTGGATCATGTAACAAAAACTTCAAAATGAATCTCATCATGTCATATGTTGACATACGACCCTTATTAGGGAATATCTTCGGGGCCTATGTTATGTTGTGTAATGTTTGGTTCACCTGGCCGTAGTACTACTGTACATACCCACTGTAGCATGCAGCTTGAAAGCTCCGCATCAACGGCTCATCTAGCGCCTGCGTCATCGCCAATTCCATCAAAAGCCCGCAAACTCAACCCACCCCAGCCTCAACCTTGGAGTGGCATACGCTCACGCATTTCGTTGCACATCCTGACTCGCGACTAAGTTTGAGCCTCAGTCTCGTCATGGCAACACCTCTGAAGGCTGCTAAACAGCAGCTGAGGTCCCTCATGAAGCAGCGCCTTGCCAGCATTACCCAGGAATCAATTGCTACTCAGAGTACGCCGGCCGACTTGAGGATGGCTGCCGACAGCTGGTCGCCTCCTTCATCTCTTTCTCGTAGACACTTCGCCCTGACAAGCCCTCTTTCTACATAGGTCGCCGGATTTTCGAGACGCTAAAGAACTTCAAGCCTTATCAAGATGCCAAGCGCATCAGCGTGTATCTGTCCATGCCCGCGGCCGAGGTCCAAACAGATGCCATCGTGCGCCATGCTCTCGAATCAGGCAAGGAAGTCTTTGTCCCATACCTCCATAAGTCACCTCTGCAGACGCCTGACACTCCAGCACGAGTCATGGACATGGTTCATCTCGAGAGTGTACAGGATTACGAAAGTCTTGAGTTGGATCGATGGGGGATTCCGAGTATCGACCCAGCCACTGTCCACCAACGGCAGCGCATACTAGGTGGCCCTGATGTCCATCATTCTGACCAAGCCACGCTGGATTTCATGGTAGTCCCAGGCGTTGCATTTGATCTGGACGATGCTGGCGCTATCCGACGACTTGGTCATGGGAAGGGGTTCTACGACTTCTTCATCAATCGATATATCGCAAAGATTCAGGACTACCACCCTACGTCTCAGGAGAGGCCGCTACTGCTCTACGGCTTAGCCTTGACGGAACAGTTCATCCCTTCCTCTGCGGAAGCGAGGGTACCTACTGATTTACACGACAGGAGGCTGCATGGACTGATCCTGGGTAACGGAGAGCTCAAGACTCCACTGTTCGCAGGTGACTTGACAAGGTCATAATGAACTTACGGTAGCCCGCTGCGTTGTAGGAAGCCGTCATGTTGTCCAAGTGAATCCACAGCACATACATTCGATGGTGGAAATTCCTTGGTATAGAAGGAAGCAACTAACAATTAATTAAAATAAAGAACCCCCCCAGCATCCCATGCAAATGCAATATGTTTTGATCAGAGGGTTTTGAAAAGAGGCAATAGTTCGACGGAAGATGCTCACTCTTCACACGGGTGCTGCACAAGCAACGGTTGGGTTTCACCATACCCGGGATAGAACACAAAGCAATAGACAACGAGATGAGCGATTCATAGAGCAAAGCAAACAGTGCTCCATGGTGTTGATTGAATGCTTCAACTTATGTAGCGATAAACGTCGCGATCAACGGAAAAACTGCGGATTATCCCAAGCCTGATTGCCCCGCTAACGCTTCCTCCTCCAAAACAAGATCGTCACTGGCCCAAAACCTGACGAAGGTGGGCTTTTGTGTATTTACGAGTGATATCCCACTCTCCTCCGTTCACCTACCTCGCAACCCACGATATTATATGCGCCTGGGCTTCGACTTCGACTCAAAGCCCCATTTTCCTCTTTACAGTTCATTGTCGACTCTTCGACAGTTAGCCTCTCTCTTTCAAATACGCTTCGCAACCCCGCGGTAGCAACCCTCGGGCCGACCAGAACGAACAGCTCGCGCCCCTGTTGTTCGCTTTGCGCTTGCTTCAGTCTGATTGCACTGGTACCTGCGAGTGGGCAAACTAGACCCTCTCTCAACCGTCGCATTCCTCAGTCTCTGGCCGGCAGGGTAATACATCATGGCTGCAAATGGAGCGCTAGAGGCCTTTGCGCCTCCTGACGTTCTTGCGGCTGTCAGGACGATGAGGAGTAACGAGCAAGAGACGAAGAAGCAAGCCCACGAGTACCTGGAAAGGTTTCAGAAATCGGTATGATAGAGCTCTTGATGCTTCCCAATGCCATAGAGTTAATCGAGGTGGTCTTCTAGCAGGATTCTTGGGCTACGATAATGGGCATCCTGCAGTCTGACGCCGACGCCGAGGCCACGCTGTTTGCGGCTATCACGCTTCGCGGAAAAGTACGAATACCATGCCGAACGAAAACGATATCTTTGCCTCTAACCTTTACTAGATCACCTACGACCTATCTACCCAGGTGCCGCCTAGCGAGCTGGCCGCCCTCCGAAGCCAGATTCTCCTCCTCCTCAAACACTACGCCGCCGGACCCAAGCCTATTCGGGTACAGCTCTGCGTATGCCTCGCCATCCTCGCGATTCAAATGAAGGAGTGGATTGATGTCTTGCCTTCCGTTGTTCAAGCGCTGAGCGACAGCCCCGAGAGCCACGCCTGCATCCTCGACTTTCTGCGGGTCCTTCCCGAGGAGGTTACCGAAGGTCGAAAGATCACCTTGTCTGTATGTGGAATGCGCAACTATAGACCGGAGCGTCATGCCATGCGAAGTCATCTTGGCCTGTCGACATCAGCACCCGTTCAGATCTAATGTGTTGGAATAGGAAGAAGACCTTGCAGCGCGCACGCAAGTTTTGCTGGGAGACAACGCGGATCAGGTCATTCAACTCCTGATCAACTACTCTCAGTCATCTCGTAAGTTGAATACAAGCTATATCATCGCGCAATACTGATTTCGGTTTGTAGCTGCCGCTGCTCAAAACCCGCAGTTGATGGAGTGCATTACCTCCTGGCTACGCGAGGTTCCGGTTGACAACGTCGTCAAGTCACCGCTACTGGACATCATCTTCAACGGTGTCACGGGCGACGAGTGCAGTGAGCAGGCTGCTGAGTGTCTCTGCACCATGCTTCGAGAAACATCCGACGTCGACGAGAGCCAGGACACCATCGAGGCTCTGTTTCCTCGAATCATCGCCATACAGCCACAGATCGCGAAGGCAGCGGAAGAGGAGGACACGGAGGCGCTCAAGGCTGTGACCAAGGTCTTTGCAACCGCTGCTGAGAGCTGGGTCGTTGGTATTGCCCGCCAGCCTACTCATTTCAGGCCCTTGGTTGACGCTGTACTGGAGTGCGCTCTAAGAGATAAGGAGCGAGATGTCATTGAGCATACCTTTAACTTTTGGTATGAGCTCAAGCTGTATCTCGTGCTCGAGATCTACATCCAGGGTCGTCTTGAGCTTGTAGATGTGTACTCTAAGCTCGTGGACATCCTTCTCAAGCACCTGGAGTACCCGCTTCCAGACTCGGGCAACGAATCAGACTTGTTCGACGGTGATCGTGAACAGGAGGAGAAGTTTAGGGAGTTCCGACATCAGATGGGAGACACACTCAAGGACTCGTGTGAGGTTATGGGCGTGACGGAATGTCTCACCAAGGTACTTAATGCTATTCAGGTCTGGATGACCAAGTACGCCAGCCAGGTCACGGACACGTCTGTGCCTCACTGGCAGGAGCTTGAGGCTCCTTTGTTCGCCATGCGAGCGCTTGGACGAATGGTCGACAAAGACGAAAGCATTGTTCTACCTCAGCTCATGCCCCTCTTGGTGCAAATGCCTAGCCACGAGAAGCTGCGCTTTGCTACCATCATGGTTCTCGGAAGATACACCGAGTGGACGGCAGCCCATCCCGAGTACCTGGAGCCCCAGTTCAACTACATTGTCACGTCATTTCAATCAGACTCCAAGGAAATCATTCGGGCCTCGGCGCTTTCAATGAAGTTCTTCTGCACGGACTGCAAGCACCTCCTTGGCGGGCAAGTGCTGCAGCTTCAGACGTTTTACGATCAGGTGCTGGATAAGCTACCGGATCTAAGCAAGGAGGAGATCACAGAAGGTGTTGCTAATGTGGTAGCCGTGCAACCCAAGGAAGAGACGTACCACCTACTCAAGGCTTACTGCGATCCCCTAATGCAGCGACTGATGACCAAGGCGAACAATGCTACTGATGAAGATGGCAAGCTAGCATTGGCAGGTATGTTTTAGCTGGCTGACATGAACCCTTCCAACCTTTGCTGATCAGACTGGCAGACCACCTTCAGTTGATTACAATTTTCATCCAGAACATCTCCCCGATGACCGGGCCCGGGGAGGAAAACCCTGCGGTGAAGTATTGGCAGGAAAACTTCCCCATCCTGGCGACAGTTTTGGACAACTTCCTCGATTTCACGCCTGTCTGTGAGCGAGTTTGTCGATGCTGGAGAAACATGGTCATCTCCTACCGCACTGCCATCGCGCCCTTGTTACCCGACATGGCCAACAAGCTAGCGATCGGCTTTAACAACTCGCGGGAAGGATGCTTCCTCTGGGTCACCTCTGCCATCCTTCGAGAGTTCTCCGAGGCTCGTGAATATGTCGACCAAGCGACAACGGATAATATCTACACCTTCTTCGAAGCTCAGACAACGACTTTCCTGCGCGTGATGACGGCGCTACAGCCCAAGGAGCTTCCTGACGTAATTGACGACTTTTTCCGTCTGCTGATTGACGCCCTACTCTACTACCCCCAGAAGCTCATTCCTTCGCACCTCCTAACATCAATCTTTGAGGCGGCTATCTACGCCCTCACCCTGGAGCAACGCGACCCTCTATCATCAACGCTTCATTTCTTACGGGACTTGCTGTCTTACGGAGGAAACAACCCTGCGAACAGCGACGGTCTTCCCGAAGCGACCGCCGCTGAAATCAGGAGTTTCATCAGAAACCTTCTTGCTAACCATGGCGAGAACCTCGTCAAGCAGGTTCTGGCCGGTATGATGATCACATTCCCTCGTGACTGTTTCGCAGACGGTAGTGGCGTACTGCTGGCATTGTTCGAGCTTCTTCCTGCTGAGACGACTGAGTGGGTGTCGCGAACGATTCAGCTGCTCCCTCCGGGCTCTGTATCTCAGGAGGAGGCCAGCCGACTCATGATCAAGATCAAGGATAGACTGCAGTCAGGCGATCCAAGTGCTATGCGCAACGTGCGCGCTCTCCTGCAGGACTTCACCAACACCTATCGACGCCGCAACGTGGCTCCTCGAGATGGTCTTGGGCAGCTCGAGGCTACCAAATTTCAGTTTTCGGGATGAACTAAGGAGAAGAGTTGAGGACTGGACGATAGAGGAGCGATTCTGTGCGTTGACGAGGACGTACCACGGTGCGCCGCTATTATGCGTCGTATTGTGGGAGAAAAGAGGATAGATCGTATCAGACCCTTCTCTACAAGAGAGTTTAGGCGCTGCTGCGAGATAAAATTACTGGCTGGGCGAAGACGTCTCAGGAACAACAAGCTGGCGGCATTACCAACAACGCGTGGCTTGCGGGGCCTTTGAGCGTGAAATCGAGGAGGTGGAAGAAGGAGTAGGAGGTAGGCCCAGGTTGCTATGATGAGGGAAGGAGGAAGTAACCACAAAGAAGGCAAGATATCGGGATGTAGATGATAATTCGGGACATGAAGGATTCTGGAATCGGTCCGAAACACATGAATATGATAAAGAAATTGACTCGTTAGAAGGTATAAAGACTTGGTACGCGCATTTGCTTGACAGGTTCACCGATAAGTCATAGGTCAGGCTCATCTGGAGGGAAGAAAAGAGCAAGCAGAGGGGTGTCCTGACACTGATCGTCATAAGGCCCAGAGGAACAACAAGTAGGCTTTGATACGCTTTCAATAGCAGCGGCGGTTGGCACATCTCGTCTTCTATGTCTCTTGAAGGTGTTCGAGACAAAGGATGCCATGGTCTGCTTCGAGCTGGGGCCCTGCTCTCCCAGAACAAAGACCGGGGCTAGTCGACTCTGAGCCTTCCAAGTTGAGTGTTCAGGTGTTCATGCGATGGCAGATTGGGAGTATAAGGTAGAGACAATAACCCAGTATCCAATGCTACTTACTAGTTGGTTGATATATACACACGAGAACAAGAGCATGCTGTTTTGTGCCGGCGCGGAATACATGCGTACGACTTATATTGAGCATCATTACCTTCACAGCCTGACATCGTCTCTTCTCTTCTCAAGTCACCTCATCTCATCTCATCTCATCTCGTCCTGTCCTTGTTTCCGAATCCATCCCTCGTTACCAATCAGAATATATCATAGTTGGCTGTGTCCGGCACATCGCCACAATGTCCGCCGTCGCGGCACCCCCTGGCCAGGTCAGCAACTCGAGCAACAACGGCCCGAGTTCATCTTCGAAGAAAAGAAAGCGTACGGCCGGCGACGACGACGAAAATGGCAACGGCGGCGACGACGAAAATGCGAAGAAGAAGTCCAAGCCAAGGGATAGGAACCCAAGCCGATATGGCAAGTGTGACTTTTGTAAGTCGACGGAGCAAGCCAGTTGTGATATGGAGTTGCGGGAGGGAGAAAAGCTCGAGTGCACCGGCTGCGCCGATGAGAGAACATTGAGGAACCGAGACCACCGGTGCCGATTCGACGGGACCCCTACCCTCTATCGACGTTATGGCGCCGGCGACCCCTTTGAATATCCTGTCCGGTCTTGCGATTGCTGTATGCAGAAGGGGTACCAGAACTCCTGCGATGTTGACAGCTTACTGGGACTCGCATGCCGTCACTGTCGTGAGAACAACAGGAGCTCCAAAATCAATGGGAGGAATGGTGTCGTGTTGCATTGCACGGTTGATGGGGTCAAGATGGAAGTACGACCAAGACATCGCGATACACATCTTCGCAGGTGGTACCGTCACGCTTGCGACGCTTGTGAACAAAAGAAGTCGCGCGTGCCCGATGAAGAAGTCTGCCCATGGCTGATCGACAGGTCGACATGGGGACAGCCGTGTACATACTGCGAGACGCATAGCTACTCGACCTATGCAAACGGCATCGGCGTCAATATAAGACCTCCCGTCATTCCGGAATCTTGGGATCTCGCTCGAAAGACCGCTCCGGGGTTGAAGTGCGTGGCTCAATCGAAGGAGAGACACATATGCTCGAGCTGCCGAGTTAACAACCGCAAGGACGGCTGCAACGCCGCACTCTCGGGATCGCACCTAGCCTGCGCGCGATGCGAGGCTTGGGGGATAGATTGCATCGAGTTCAGCAGCACCAAGCGCTTCTTCGGCATCCGTGATCTTAGCCTCGTGGGTTTTGGGCAGTCTATGCCCTTCGGAATATGCGTGGAGTGCCGCGACAACAACCGCAACTGTGACCGACAAGAACCATGCGACTCTTGCCATCAGCGTGGCCTTGATTGTAAGGCGGACGCGGATTATAACAGGATCCAACGGCTCGGGAAAGGAAAGCGAGGGCCTCTGTATTATCTCGCGATGGGATACGGACCTGGCGGCGTCGACGATGTCAAGGATGGCTCTCAGCTAGAACACTGGATTGGCCCCATCGCACCCAGGTATGCTATTATGGCTGCCAGAAACAAAGCCATGGTCGCATATACCTGGGTAAGGAACAGGTCCAACGAGATGCGGCCGCTTGGGGCGCCTCCGAATGGCTGTCCAGGAGGCCTGCTTGATGGCCTCAAACCATCGGAGATTACAGTCGAGCAGTTGAGGGCGATGATTAGGCAAGCCTGGCCAGAGGCATACCCTCCACAGGACCATCCGGGTTTCCGACACAGACTCCACGAGTCGAGAAATGGGATCCCACTAAGTGAAGGACCTCATGTAGCCAGGTTCAATCCAGACCCAGCATACCTGCCCACCTTTGAACTGGATAAGCCCAAGCAAGGGGCCCGGCAACCAGCGCAGGCAAACCAGCAAGCAGGCCAAGCAGAGCAAGCAGGCCAAGCAGAGCAAGCAGGCCAAGCAGAGCAAGCAGGCCAAGCAGAGCAAGCAGGCCAACAGGCATACCAACAGCCAGCTCAGCAGCCAGATCAGCAGCCAGATCAAGTAGTCCAGCAGCCAGGTCAACCACTTCAACACATAGGCCCAGAAAACCAGCAGCTCCAGCAAGGAATGATCCCATTTCCAGACCAACCAATGCTGCAGATGATGGACCAACAGCCCGAGCTATATCTCCCGCTGCCAGACCTGCTGCAAAATCCAGCCGAGCAACTGAATCAGCAAGGATTCAACCTAGGCAACATGGCAGACCCACCGTGGTCATTGGCCGCAGACGACATCCCAGACGAGATCAATCAGTTCGTCAACAACGCGCTCGACTCTCTGCCTGAAGGCAATAGCGCTGAAAAGGATGCCTTGGACCTGGATGACCTGGTTGATTTCGACCAGTTTGCTCCTTCCAACGAAGGTGTCGGCTCCGGAGCTCAAAACGACTTGCTAATTCCTGCACAAGGGAGTGGTAACGGAAACGGCTTCTATCCAGAAGGCGGCGCGGCGGAAGTTGCTCAGATGGACTGGGGCAACCTCGATCTATTCAATCTCGATCCGCAGCTCTCCTTGGCCCAGTCGAACGGTAACGGATTCCAAGGTGGCCAGGCCCAAAATGAACAGGCTCAGTTTCTCCAACCTCAACAACTTCAGCTCGACCAGGTCCACATTAACCCTTCATCTCCCCAGAACGCTCCCCAAACTGGGCTCCAAATGGTGCAAAATCAGGACCATCCCCAAGGAGCCGCCGCCGCCGAGATAGCCCCCTTCAATCCCTTCCTCGGCTACGACTTGGAACGTCGGAGCATTCTCCCTCCAAAGCCTAAAGGAGCCAGAGCCTCACGTTGGAAAAACACCAACCGCCTCGAGAACGTGGACATGAGCCACTGGCTACATGCCGACAAAATACGACATCGCCAGAACCCAGGCAAGCTCTTCGGTTTGGGCAACAACGGCAAGAACTTTGCTCCGCCATCACGCAACGTGTTATCCGACATCCCAATCGATGAACTAGAGGATGAGCTGCAAGACCACCACAATTGTATGGAACCACACGGAGACGGTCGAGGTGTATGCGACAAGGCTGTCAAGGATCGTGTCGGTTGCCAGAGTCTTGTGCATCGCAGCAAGGATGCTAGTAATTTCCTTGTTTGCAACGATTGCGACGAGGAGAGCACTCGGATCATCGTGGATCCAAGTGTCAAGCCCCTGACCGTCAGGGAGATACTTGCCATGCGCGCCTACCTCTGCGCGGACTGTGCCAGGCATATCAGCGAGAGTAGAGATTTCGCAAAGGAATACCATAACTCTGGTGCGCTGCGCATCTGGGGTAAGTTCTCCAAAGGGGGCGCAAATGCGCGGGCCTCGATTCCAGTCAACAACGGCGCTGTGAGTATCGACTTTGAGGGCCAAGTAAAGCCGGCGACTGGATGCGCGTGTGCCACTAAGCTCTTTGACCGGGTACTGTGCCGCTTCCATCGACTGCACTACGCTGAGATGGCAATGCAGCATGCGAAGCTCTTTCGGGAATGGCGTCTCATGTGTTTTGGCAAGGTAGTGTGCCCAACGTGCGTTCAACGGAAACCACTCGACCAGGTGAAGCTGGGGGCCGATGCAGAAGGGTTCGATCGACAGGGGCGAGTTGCGTGGGCGTGCCTCGTTTGTACCGAGTTTGTCGTAAACCAGGCCGCTAGGCCAGATCAAAAGCCATACCTGGTTGAGGGATCTTTCAAAAACGGCCAAAGGCCAGAGGAGACCCTCGCGACCGGCGCAGATGGGGATGGGGACGTCGACATGGCTGGTTAGCAGATCGGGGTTCTATGATGTTGAGATGAGGAAGAGGATAGAGGATAGCGAGGATCGAGGAATAGCTAGCTGTGTTGTATGTTACAGAGATCCTTGGTGCTTGTTTATAGATGTAATATCAACACTGACCTTTCTTTGCACATCAATAACACCACCACCAACATGTCGCGAGGCGAGAAAGCCACCCTAGAACAGGTGCGTGAATATCTGCGGTTAATGTTAAGCTTCGGGCAGTCTTGAGACCTCACATCATCTGGCTAGCAACACCAACTCTAGATTCGAATCAGCCAGGTCGAAAGATCGCAACGCTCACTTGCCAATACGTTATCAGAGCAACTGTCTCTAAAGAACGGGAATTTGAATTAGGTTATGACTTTCTTTTCATTCCTGTGCTGACTGTAAACATTGGTTGCTGGAGAGGAAGGAACCCGAAACCACTTCGAGAGAAGATAAAAAGAAGAAGAAATTACAGGTAGAAGGAGAATGAAAATTGGGATATAAAGAACGCAGTAGTCCGTAATCAGTCCTTGGGAGAGTCCCCACTCCCTCTCGGCAATAAACAAATAAAAGGTGAGATCGAAATGACATTTTTGAAAAGTGTGAGAAAAGCTGGGATGGCGAGAGAAGTCCAAATCTCTCGTGTGGTTCGTTCGAGAAGGTTCACAAGGCATACACAGCATTCGCAGCGCGGAATGTTTCCCCTCCCCTGCGTGGATTGTTCCTTCCCTCCGGTTGTAGATGGGTCCAAATATGACGTCCAAAAGCTTCGAGATATACGAGCCGCTTCGATAAATTGGCGACCAATATCGGAAATCGAGTTGTCGTAATAGTTGCGCCCAGACACAGCAGACCCAGCCGTGCCGCTTTAGATAAGATATATAAAAAAAAGGTAGGTGGCGCCGGAGAGGTACAAGTGTGTAGACACCCTAAGCCAGAATCCGTTCTCCATTCAATGCAGTCAGTTTTTTGATCCTCGTATTTCGAGCCATCCCGAGTGTGGTGTCGTGATAGACATGGTAAGACGAAGTAACCAGCCATTAAGTCGACATTATTCGTCAAGCTCCGTCTAGTCGCGCCCTGGGTCGGTGGCTCTCTCGCCTGATCATCCTTCACCACTCATGCTGTGGAGCAAGTTACATCACTACACACTTGGCGCAGCAGCCTGCCTCTTGCTCGCCATTGTCCATGTCCATGGGCTTGGGGGGGCCGTTCGCGCCTGAGGCGCCGCCGCTGCCGGTTGAGTAGCCTTGCATCTCGCGGTTGTATCTTCGGATCTCTCGAACAATGTCGTAGAAGGCCTTGTCGACGTTGATTCGGGATTTGGCCGACGTCTCAATGAACTTGCAGTTAAACGATCGCGCAAGTGCCTCGCCCTCTACAATGTAGTGTCAGTATCAAGTTCAGTTGTAGCAACAAAGGCTCCCTAGCAATGGGCAAATGCGTACCTTGTCGTGTCACGTCTCGCTCGCCCTCCAAGTCGCACTTATTACCAACAACAACCATTGGGAAGTAGTCCTTGTCCTTTACTCGCAGAATTTGTTGTTGGAAGGTTGTGATCTCATCAAAGCTCTGTCGCGACGTGATAGAGTAGACTAGTAAGAAACCCTCGCCAGTGCGCATGTACTGCTCACGCATGGCACTATACTCCTCCTGACCGGCGGTATCGAGAACATCGAGCAGGGCAACTTCTTCGTCGATGACACACTGCTTTCGGTACGAGTCTGTCGACGGCTCAGTTAGTACGTATGTAAGCAAGGTGCAACACTAGACGAGCTGCACGCTGGGAAGAAATGGTTCCGCACCCTCAATCGTGGGATCATATTCGTCGACGAAGTGGCTCTGGATCAATTGGATGGTGAGGCAAGATTTACCAACACCACCGCCACCGACAACGACGAGCTTGTACTCTCGCAGAAACTGTATGAGAAAGAGAGGTCAGTAAGCTGTCGGCACAAGAGCGCCATTTGCAGATCTTCTGGGTCAGAGAAGATACATTGCGGCACATACCTTCGTGTTTGAAGCCATTGCGTCGAGATTGCGAGATAGTCTGAGGATAAGGAGATGCTTTGAAAATTCACTCTGACAGGGGGTTTAATCGCCGTAGAGGTGTCAGACCGAAGGTGGGACTTTGGACAGAGAAGGGAAACAAGCACGACGTCGTGAGGCAGGCTTGAAGCGGCGATGCAGAGGAACGCGACTCGGACGGGATAGACGATGGAACAGAAAGAGAAGAAGAGGATGGATCCGACGAAGGAGGGAGAGGATCGATTGCGGAGGGCTAGAGTTCGAGGACGGTCAAAGCAGAAGTGGGAAGGGAAGGTTAAAGGGGGGGGGCGTGGACGAGGACGGGGTGAAATACATAGTTGAATTAGGTGGGCGTACGGGTGTGCGATTTACCCACTAAAAAGAGGTACGAGTTACGATGCGAATGCTGAAATGTGTTGTGGAAGTACCTTCCCATCTCTGCTAGGCTCTCACTGCAGCGCTGTACTGTACTGTACTGTACTGCCTGCTACAGTAGTACATCAGTGGAGCACAAGAAGTCTCTTTAGGGGGAAATAGGCTGATGTGGGGGAAGGCGATTAATTAACACAGAGTACTGTGCTACGTATGTAAGCGCTCCCGTTAATTTGAACAAGGTTGTAGTAATAAAATAGCCAAGCATCTGTGAGCATCCAAAAAGGGAAAAGAAACCCGACAGGAAAGGGAAAGAGGGGGGAAAGGAAGAAGAAAACTCCTTTGACAGAATCGACAGAACATACAGACAATGAGAAGTTACAAGTAAAGCGATCAGTAGCAACTGTCTCGAGGGGAATGAAAATGCTCGTTTGCTAGACTAGAGTGAGTAGTGCTTGTAGATGCAGACGCTGCTGGCCTAGCGCTACGGGGCGCTAATAGTGCAGCTGGGAGCTCTAGAATCGGCTCCCAGTCGCTGGATTGGTGGGAAGGGGCTCCCGTCTTTACTCCGTGCAGAGAGCAGAGATGCGATCTATAGGCTACATCAGCTACGTACCGAGCCAAATCCCAGCCGCTGGCGGGAAGTGGCCGCCGTTATTGGGTGAAGGCCCGGTTCGGGGCGGGGCAAACCTCAACTTCCGAGCACCGGGGGGTTTGGAAAAGGTGATGGAAGCGGCGAAGGGCATTGGATTTGGGGAGAGGGCAAAAGGCGTGAGGCGATTGAGATGCGTGTGAAGCGAGTGCGAAGGAGCGAATCGATGTTCGCAAGCGGCGACTACTACTATCCTCTGCGAGCGCGAGCGACGGCGGGCTCGCCCGGATCCGGGGCTGGCAAGGTCGATGGGAATAATCCGATAGCAGCTTTGCGCGGCCAATAAGCTGCACACTGTAGACCGCACAGTCGTCTACTTGCACAAGTCGCGAGGCTAACGGGCTTGGATGGTTAAATCCTGGCCTTTTTCGGATGGGACTTGTTGGTCCTACTAAGCGAGGCGTCCTGCTAGAAGCAAGACTGTCGATGGAGCGATAGCGTTGTCCACCAAGTCAAGGACCATACAGTACTGTACGTGGTACGAAGAAAAGACGTTTGCCCTCTGTTAGCCCTCTTCAGACCTTCTAGCGCGAGTCCATCCGCCTTCACCTTCCAGCCTTCTCTCGTCAGTCGTGAGTCTCGTCGAGAATTCTGGCAAGCAGGCGAAGAGCAGGTTGGCTGCTGTGGGCCCCTTGCCCGCTCGCTACAGCTCCCCTCCCCGGTCTTCCAAGGCTGTTCGCTGAACGGCCCCGACGACGACAATCTGCTAATGTGGCCGGTCTCCAGGCCATCCCTGTCTAGAGGGTTTCCGACGGGCCATCCTGGACGAGCACAGGGGAGACTTGGATGAGTGATGGGTTTCTCTTCATCGAGCTCTCCGCAAGGGCCTGTGTCCAATGGCAAAGCAAAGGGTATAGAAGGAGGAGGAGGAGGAGGAGGAGGAGGAGGAAACAGAGGGCTTCCTTCACCTGCGTGTGCTCGAATCTGCCCGCGATTGCTTACAGGAAGCGCAGGTTGATCCGAAACGTTGA
Organism: Coccinonectria pachysandricola; assembly: GCA_003693555.1. NCBI lineage: Eukaryota > Fungi > Ascomycota > Sordariomycetes > Hypocreales > Nectriaceae > Coccinonectria > Coccinonectria pachysandricola. The sequence goes on from QUZF01000031.1 coordinate 116,515, forward strand.
GATGTAAGGTACAGAGAGATGTACGACGCCGCAATTTGCCCAGTTGCTGTCTCGTCCGCTTATCATTCCCGAAGGACGGCGCAAGGTCCTCCTCGCTCCGGCCCAGTCTTGGTCGGTGCAGTCAGTTAATCTTTCAGGGTTGCACGGGAACGAGCAAGGTCACGCATGCAAGTACAAGTATGCTGTATGTTATGATTCTACGTGCGGTGTACGGATACTGTACGGCAATCGGGAGGGAAAGGGGGAGGAAATCCTTGCTCGTCAGGGCCCTCGTTGAACTGGTGAAGATGAGCTGTTGGATAAGACGTTTCTGCACCACCGATTGACCACAACATCTGAGAAGCAGACGGTTTTCCTTCTCCTCCTCCTTCTTCTCTTTTGACCATAGGACGTAGTAGAGTTAGTAGTAGAGTTGGATTGTTGAATTGTACCAACACCAGCTTGTGCAGCAACGATGTGAAGTGGAGCGACCCTTGAGCTCTAGCGACTGGCTGGCTGCCTTGTTGTTGTTGTTGTGCTTCAGCCATCGATGCGGGTGAGATGCGATCGAATTGCTCGCCGACGACGCACTGGTTGGTGAGTGATATGTGTTCAGAAACTGCCGATTCATGTCCCTGCAGCTACAAAATGCAAGTTAGTAGCCAAGAATAGAGTCTGGTATCAGTCACTCCCTGCTCTTCTTCCTCTTCTTCCTCTTCTTCCTCTTCTTCTTCTTCTCCTCCTTCTTCTTCTTCTCCTCCTTCTTCCTCCTCTCCTTCGTCTCTCTCTTTTCTTCTATTCCTCTTTTTTTTTTCTTTCCCAACATCAATCGCAAGTGGCTTTTCGTCAAGTGTCATTGTTTATCCTGGTCCTGGTAAACGGTTTCTTCGCCTCCGCTACCCCAGATAGCTTTCCGATCACCGGCAACCCGCTTTGAGTATTGGCGGATTCCGAAGGCTACCCACTGCAATTTATCACGAAACACGTACAGCATGTGTGAGATTGAAGAGAAGAGGCAGTTCTCGTACTGTAGTATTTATTCCGACTGAATGAAAGACACACTTCGTATCATTGTAGCTTGCAGCTTGCTGTCCACTCTGCGTAGTGTACTGGACCTAGTCTCGAATACAAGACTTTAAGTTAGTAGGCTACTAGAATAGTATAGTCTGCTGTAATATCTGGTCATAGTGCTCGGTTCTGTACCCGTCAGCACCATACATACAATTGAAGCTTCGTTCAAAGCTCCAAGCACAACGTCATCGTATCTCGTAGCCCTTCTAGAAAGAGATAGGCCGTCCGGGGTGCTTCTGTCGTCTCCTCTCGTCCAAGATGGAGGTTCCACAACAAGCTTCAAACCCCCTTCCAGTCGTTCTGCCCACTCTGTCGGACCCCCCTATTCGGTAAAGTATCAAGCTTCTGTCTACTGTACTGCAAAGATTAGTCTATCCTAGTCTAGTCTAGTCCAGTCTGGATAGATAGCTCAACCCCGATTGTCTCCATCCCACAATCTCCTTTTCATGGCCGGCGCGCGATAGCCCTGCAAATCGCAAGCTAAACAGCCCCGCCCATCACTAGACTAGATGACGACTTCCTTTCCATAGCTCTATCACGGAGTAGGATCCGTAAGCATGTTGGGATCCGTGAGCACATCTCTTCTTGATCGCGGCTACGGAGGATGGGGTTGGAGCTGAAGGCTGTTCCTCTTGCTATCGAGGAATACGCCTTTGAATAGCCCTGCATCACACTTCGATCGCGCAATGACAACTTCAGGTGGCCGCTTTACTGTCGATCGATGGTCTTTTTCTTTCTCTGCAGCCGCAATACATACTCTGTGATGCTCAGAGGTTACTACTCTACCTGCTACTCAGGCGTGGGCTGTACGGGATTGCGAAAACTACGTGTCACTTTTCAAAGTGTTAGCTTCCTTCATCCCTCGATATGCGCTGCATTGCCCCGTACGAGGGCAATACTCCAGGTTTCAATGTACATATGGCATGATTAGAGAAGATTCGTTGTTTCAGGATTACATCCTGGTCCAACAAAGTGACTACTAAACGGCTTTCTTAGCCCTTCATTTCTATCAAATTGAACGCAGCTTTATCTCTCATCTACGCCGGTCCAATGTCCAAAAGTAGATCAGCATATAGTCTAACCCTGCTCCTTCTTTGCATGGTTCGGGTCGTCATCCTCACCCTCCGTCGAAACCCGAATGCCCTGGACACCCTTCTCGACATCCTCAACCAAGCTCTCCAGATAGTCTTTGTCCCTATGCAAGCGTCAGCATCGTTGCTAAGACATGCTGCCTTTTGCAAAACTTACTTTCCGACAAGAGTAACGGTGTTGCGGCTTTCTCCCCAGCGGGGGTAGCTGCCGACCTTGACGCCCTTGGATCCGACCTTGGCTGCCAACTCGGTGAGGTACGCAGCAACAGAGCTCTCGGGTAGAGGCGTAGAAATCAGTACTCGGTGTGAACCCTTGCCCTCGGGATCAGCCAGCCTGGGCAGGAGAGTGGGTTTGAGGCCCTCTACGAGCCTCTGGACTGCGAGGTTATCAGCGTCTCTTCGTAAAACATCGGTTCAGGCTCACGTACAAAGGCGAGGAATTCCAGGGAGGATATGGATGTTTCCATTTACAACCGCAACAGGGACCCAGAGGTCTTCCTGGGGAAATATGAACTGCTGTTTCAAGTCCCGAGACTCATCGGTAGGAAGTTCGGCCATCCGGAGCTTAGCCTTTCGTGCCGGCGAATCAACGGTCCAGTCAAAACTGGGCTGTCCTGGGTGAGGTTTTGACATGCGCTTCATCTTCTCATAGGTCTCTTCGTGGAGCTTCAGCGGTAGGTCGAAAGCCTTTGCAATTGATTGATACGTAATGTCATCATGACTGGTTGATCAGCAACCTGTTGTTATCGTGAATAGGTGTCGTACATGTACTTACGTAGGGCCGATACCGCCGCTGATGAATAGTTAGCAAGAGTCTGATCGAGCTAGCCTTGACGACTCACCTGGTTACAACAAAGTCGTAGCGATCGCTCATCCTTCGTACAGCTTCAATGATTTCACTCTCATCGTCTTCGATAACCTCGATTCGCTTAAGATTCTGTAGCACGTTAGTTTCAGCTCCAAACTACGTCGCGTGACAAACCTACAATACCGAGAGAGAAACACCATTTGGCGAAGAAGGACGAATTGGTCTAACAATTATGTCAACGCCGGCTCGCTTTCGGGCGCAAAAAGGCTAGGTGCGGTGATCAGCTATCACGCCTAACTCACGTCAACAGTCTGGTTAGAGTCAGCCTCGCAATTCACGGTTTTAGGTAATTCATGGGGACCCAGGGAGTACCTTTCCGCCCAAAACCTCGTCACCAATGATCAAGCAGGCCGCCGTGTGAACCTGGCGCTTGCTGCGCTCATCTGCTGTAGTCATTATTCCGAAAACAGACCGCCTAACGCTCGAAACAGACGGACTCGACAGATGACGACCGATGCCGGATATTCGCGCGAACATAAGACAGAAGAAAAGTCGGATCTGTCGGCGAAAACTTGGAGGTGTTCGTGAGAGATGTTACTCTTGGTGCGGTTGTCGGGCTTCGGGAACTGCTTCCAAGGTGTGCATGACGTAGACGCAAAGAAAAGCGGAATTGGGTGGGGGTGGGGTCTACGACTCGTACGGCTTTGGTTCCGACGGTTTGGCGGGGTCCAACTTGCGACTCGCGCTGTCCTCTCGTCACAACTGCCAGACAACTTCGTGATAGCTTACCAAGAGCTAGACAAGATCAACTACGAAAGCACGTCGATTCTTCATCATGGTAAGGTTACAGCCCCTCAGCGACTGGAAAACCACGTTTCAAAACATGCTGTGCTGGCATTATTTACCACTCAACTAATGATCATTGGTGCAGGCCTCTGAATCGCGGTTATTTACCTTCTCGGGCGAGACCAAGGAACAACTCCGCAAGTTCCGTCTGACCACCTCCCGTGCCAAGGGGCCGCAAGCCGTCATCTGTATGTGCGTCTGCTTGTTCAGGTGGTCCACTGTACCATCTAGCCGCTCGCTTACTTCTTACCATAAATTGTTGGGAAATGACCATGCAAACAGCAATGCTGACGTGGGTTTGATGTAGATCTGATCGATAAAAGTACACACGAGATCCGACAGGATGACGACAAGACTGTATACACGTCGCTCGATGAGATCGCCGAAGACCTCCCCGATCACTCGCCTCGCTACGTCCTCCTGAGCTACCCACTTACCATGGTATGTTCTCCTAGACAGGAGAGGCGCGTTTTACCGTTCGTTGGCCAAAATACTAACAGAAACACAAACCAATACAGCCCGACGGACGACTCTCGGTGCCATACGTGCTCCTATACTACCTGCCGATAACATGTAACGCGGAAATGAGGATGTTGTATGCCGGCGCCAAGGAGTTGATGCGTAACACAAGTGAGGTTGGACGGGTGATTGACCTTGAGTCTGCAGAGGACTTGGAAGAGATACCTGAGAAGTTGGCAAAGGAATAAATACCACACGCCGCTAAGGATTTATAAGCCTTGGTAGGGAACATTGGATGAGACATGATCATATCATCACTTCATATTTCGCTGCGTTTATATAGTTTCTATGCTGGTAACACGTCTTGGGTATCAAGTCCTAGCTGGACTGCCAGGTTCTTTACCACCTGTTGAAACGCAATACATGCTGGGCTGTCTGGGAACGAATCGAAATAGCTCTCGCCGTAATCGCACGCCATTCCTATACGCGGGTCCAGAGGTACTGCCCCGAGGAACGGGATACCCATCTCCTCCGCCAAAGCCCTGCCTCCGCCCGTGCTGGCCTTGAACAGCTCGCTCTCGCCCGAGCACTTGGGGCAAACGAAACCGCTCATATTCTCCGCGAGACCTAGCACGCGGATGCCAGCCTTGCGACAAAAGTCAATTTCCTTGCGCACGTCCAGCAGCGCTACCTCCTGCGGCGTCGTCACCATGACAGCGCCGTCGATGCCGCTCTCCTTGAGAAACGAGTTGACGCTCAAGTGCTCGTCACTTGTTCCAGGCGGAGTGTCGACCAGCATGAAGTCGAGGTCACCCCATTCCACGTCCTTGAGAAACTGCTTGATCAGACCGTTCTTCTTGGGCCCTCTCCAGATGACAGCATCGTCGCGATTAGGTAGTAAGAATTGAATACTCATGACCGAAAGGTTGTCCATAACCCAGATCGGCGACCAGCCCGTACCGCTGACGTGCACCGTCTCGCCCTCAACGCCCATCATCTTGGGAATGCTGGGCCCGCAGATGTCCGTGTCCATGATGCCGACGTTGCTGTCCGGATTTGTCGCAAAGGCGTGCGCCAGCAGCGACGTAAAGGTACTCTTGCCGACGCCACCCTTGCCGCTGAGGACGAGGATTTTATGCTTGACATTTTCGAGACGAGCAGAGATGATGGGAATGTCCGGATCAGGACCCTTGGGTGCCGAAGCGCAAATTGCTTGATTTGGGCAGCCGGCGCAAGAGTCTGCTTGTCCGGCTTGTTGTGACTCCGGACCGGGACAGTGTTCGGGCTCCGGCGCGACGAGGTTAGGCTTCTGCTTTATGGGGTTGGCAATAACATCCTCAACTGGCTCTGGTGCTTCGAGCGAGGGTGCCATGATGAATATGCCAGATGTGTGGGAGTTGTTGTTTTCGATAAAGGGCAGATGCGACGCGATATTCTTCCACAGCCGATAAAGGGTCGATGGTGGTGGCGATATCAATAAAAGTGCGAAGCTTAATAATATGAAGATGACATTGGCCCGCTTGATACATTGGAAGATAATCTCATGCCCAGACTAGCCTAACGTTACACCCCAAGCGAATAATTGACAGTCCTACTAGAATCAAACGCTGGGTTAAAGAAGTATATCCATGCCGTAAAAGTAAAGGAAGAAGCACGTATTTATATATACCAAGAAGCAATTTTCATATCAGTATCAGTAGTACATCAATAATGCAGGCCATCAACTCAAATTAATACGACTAGTCTAGGGTAATTCGACTGCAATAACGGCGGAAGACGCCTTAAGTTTGAAATCATTATACGTATCTTGCTTCTGCACGTCAGAATTAGGAGCTTCATATGGCCCAGACGTGAAAGTCAGATAAACTTGCTATAATATTTTTTACCAGTTAGTGATGAGACTTGGAATTAGAAAAAAAAGACAGAAAAGAAAGAAGCCTATTTTAGACAATGGGCAAAAGGAAAGGTTCCGGAGGGAGTCGAACCCTCGCTGGCGGAATCAGAATCCGCAGTCATAACCGTTAGACCACGGAACCGTTTGAAGCAGTGAGCTGCTTCCCGTGGAAGGATGGCTGAGGATTTCTTTTACCGAATTATAGAGCCTCACACCTAGACAGGCTATTTTCCCTTCAAACTCATGCCGCGGGGCTACTTTGGTAGTAGGTATCCTGTGATAACGATAAGACTGTACCCCTCCTCGTCACTACGTAGGTACCAAGGTAAATTTTTCTTTTTGATCTGATAAGAGTGTGTTCCGCAGTCATTTAATCTTGACCCTTGCGCATGCGATCTTCACTACACACTCATTCAAAATGTCACCATCTGCCGATTCCCCCGAAGCGCCCGTCTCCGGTATCAGCACAGTTCTGAAGCTGAGGGAGTCGCTCGTTTCCGAAGACACTCCTCTTCCCATCCGATTTCGTGCTCTTTTCTCCCTCAAGCACGTTGCCCAGACCTCTACCGAGGAAGATGCTGTTGTTGGTGCGATCGAGGCCATCGCGGCTGGTTTCTCGTCACCCTCAGCGCTGCTGAAGCACGAACTTGCCTACTGTCTGGGCCAGACTAGGAACGACTTTGCTATCAAGCCTCTACGAGATGTACTTTCCGATCTCCAGCAGGACCCTATGGTTCGACACGAGGCCGCTGAGTCACTGGGCGCTCTGGGTAAGGCTGGCAACCTCGACATATTGCGCGAGTACCGGGATCGCAGGGGCGAGGATGTTAGCATTGTAGAGACGTGCGAGATCGCCATCGATCGCATCGAGTGGGAGAACTCAGAAGCGCGAAAGCTCGAGAAATTACGCCAAAGGTATGCTGAACATTTCTATTACTTTCAAGCGCATCGCAGTTGACGGACTATCCTAGTGACTTTGCGTCTATCGACCCCGCACCCCCAATGCCCGAGTCGGAGAAGATGATCGACGTGGAAGAATTAGGCAGGAACCTCATGGACACGACAGTACCCCTCTTTATTCGATACCGTGCCATGTTTGCCCTTCGCGACTTGGCTTCGCCCCCCGACCTGCCTACCGCTACTCCTGCCGTTCTGGCGCTCGCTAAGGGCTTGACTGATCCGTCTGCGCTACTTCGTCACGAAATTGCTTTCGTTTTCGGCCAGCTGTCGCACCCAGCTTCAATTCCTGCGCTCACGGCTGCACTTAGTGATGTTAACGAGGCCAGTATGGTTCGCCATGAGGCAGCTGAGGCGCTCGGAAGTCTCGGTGAAGAAGAAGGTGTCGAAGAGACTCTGAAGAGATTCCTTCATGACAAGGAGAAAGTCGTGCGGGAGAGCGTGATCGTTGCGTTGGACATGGTGGATTACGAAACTAGCGGACAGGCCGAGTATGCCTTGATCCCCGAGGCTGGCAGCGCTACAGCATGATTTATGACGTTGCTCGTGAAACTTAAGCCACATGGTCTTTTTTTTATTTTAGTTGTTTTCAGACCACCTTGATACAAAAGTTAGAAAAAGTTGCGATGCAGCAAGCTGTTAAGAGTACTTACGAATGACCGCAATCGCAATTGTAGATCATGGTGGAACCTTCATCAGCACTGCGTAGCTGCACAGAGGTGTATCTGACTTCCTCACGGCCGCAGTTGGGGCACTTTTCACTGACAGTGCTCTCAGTCTGCAAAGTGTACTTCTCGACAGCCTGAACGTTCGACTGCAACTTCTGCCTCAGGAGCGAGGGGAAATCGGAAGGTTTTGTTTGCGTGAGAATCGACTTAGATCCGGTATCTGTATTAAAGTCAAGTCAGAACCACTGGGCGCAAACGCATCAAGACCGTAGCAGACAAAGCGCAAACAAACCTCGATTCTCGGCGCCGCAGCATTCGCAGGCTAGGACATTCTTTGTGGTACCCTTCGTTGAGGGTAGCAGATTGCCACAATCGGTACAGAAAACGAGGGATCCGATCGCAGCCATGGTGAGTGTGTGTATCGAACGTGGTTGTTTTGGCGATGTTGTGGTGGTGGTGGTGACTGTCAACAGTGGTAAAAAATTGGCCTTCAAATCAGAAAGGTCTAACTAGGTCTACTGTAAGTTATGTAGCACTACGGATAGCTTTACCAACCAAAATGGGACCCTGGGAAATAAGCGCCCGGAAAAACTCGCAGCCTTGGTGGCTCAGGTACCGCAGTTGAGTGGAGTAGGCAAACGCTGATTGGTTTGACTTTGGATCTGCGGACCACGCTTCTTCAATTAACTGAACGTTAACGTTACCATTCAGGGAAGGTTCGCAAGGCTGCCACCTGCTTAGTCTGCGATTGCACCCAAATCTCAACTCTGCATCAACTGCTTGAGGTCAACAATGCCTTGAGCGTCACTCCCTTTCGTCAAAAAGAGGGCGCTACGTAAGATCTCTTCGAGCGGAGACTCCGTCACGGATTACCACGTATATCGTCAATCGACCAGCTGACACTTGATCCCATCCGCGAATTCACGCCGAAGTCGCAAACCTCGATGCAGCGTCGCTCGTTTGCTCCTTCCTCCAGCAATGTCTAAGAAATAGTCTCTTTGAAGATCGCGAAAATGGACAAGCTGCAGCCAAATAGAGATGGAGGTTTACAAAATGCGCTCGATGCTCATCAAGGAACACCGAATCCCCAACCTTCCATCTCGCGTCCATTTATGCTACAAGAGGCGCTGCCCTACTCTCCCCAAACATCGACAATACCTTTTTTTACAGGTTGGTCTTCGCCTTCTTGTTGATGACGCAAAGCTTACACCTATTTCAAATCCCAGATATCATCCCTGATCCGAGTCTTGGCTCAGGGTCCCCAGCGCAGCCCATATCCGATTTATTCCAAACTCACGAGTTCGACAGTTTGAATAATGACGCCTCAGGCTCATCCCACATGCCGCGCAACGTTAAGCAAGCAGTTGATCACATTCTTCAGGATATAAAACCCAGCCAAAGAACCCATTTGTAGGTGGATCGAATATGACCTTGTGCGCATTGCTAACCTGCAACAGCAAGTTTCGTACCGTCCCTAGAATTTCATCGAACCAGGCAGTTTCGAAGAGCATCACCGATGATATGACTCCAATTACGAGAACAGTCTATGAAAAAGTAGGGGGCTATTTCAGGTCGACAAAAACGAATGTTATAGGAACGAAAGATCCGAAACTTCCCAATGGCCACGCCGGGCACCATCCGACGCCAAGGCAGGCTGCCGCTTCCCTCATCTCACCTCAAACTCTACAACCGCCCACAGAGTCAGGGCAGAGCGCCCAGGCATACAGGTCGAACTCCATTAGAATCGAAGTTGCCATTCCGCTCAAGAAGCAGTTTGAAGGCTCTGGATACCTTGATGCTAGAAGTCTCCCAGAGCATGAGCTACAACCCGGCGCTATCCTACCAGTGCAAATACAACAGCAACCGCTTCTACCTACACCGGTTAGTGCAGAATTACCAGAAATCCAGCCTCCTACAACACAAGACACTCCATTCGATGCAGCCAAGAACCACCAAATCCGGATCGAGCTCCCAAAAGCCAATATCAACAGAGATGAATACTTGCAAGTAGAGGAGACACCGGACACCGTCCAACACTTTTCTACCCGTAGAGAAGCTCAGCAGGACCCTTCAGGTTCCCAGGGCCTGATCGGCCAGAGTCTCGACCAGCGTCAACGAGGACAAGTTGCCCTCGACGCCCTCGATAAACTCGTACGCACTGTGTTCGCATCGGTTGGCAGCGTTCTTGCTATGGAGCCGGGATATGAGCACATTGTGACAGCAACTCCCGACCAAGAGGTCGTCATGACTGCGGCAACTCAACAACGAATGCAAAGCGCACTTTACAAGACTATCGGACTGAGATGTTTTGATAAGGTTCCCATCGAACACCTGATACAAATCATGAAGTTGAGCGAAACAAGCCTCAGGCAAACTGATAACTTGGAGATCAGAGTGGATGAAAGCTGGTCTGAAGAGGCAGTCGAGTCCTGGGTTCAACAATTGGCAGAAGTTGAGACTATACTCAAGGCCGCAAGAACCTGCCTCCGCATCATGTCCGGTGGTAGAGAAGACAAGCAGCTGTATTCGGAAAGCAACATTCAGAAAAGCGTCGATATTTTCAAATCTGTGACAGAAGATATTATAATGCCGCTGGTTGAACTTCGACCTTCGGCAAGCGTCTTTAAGTTACTCGGCAAGCACAAAAAAATGGTCACAAGTATCTTCGTATCATGCCAAAAACTTTTTGCTCTCCTGGCTGAATTGATAACCAAGATCGAACTATCAGATACAGTTATCAACTCGTTAGAGTTTACTGCCTCACGGCTTATCTTTGTGGAGAACGCTTATTACGAAAAGGATTCCGCAGTGGGCGTACAAAAATTTGATGGCATTCGATCAGTCGCAATGGATATGCTTTGCCAAATTTTCATGATCAAACCACAACAGAGGCAGGGAATCATTGATGAAATCCTAACCTCGCTTGAGAAGTTGCCTGTTGGCAAACAAAGTGCTCGGCAATTCAAGCTTTCTGACTCAGGGAGCATTCAGCCCGTATCTGCTCTCATCATGAGGCTCATTCAAGCAAGCTCCGGCAGGATTGATAACAGCAAAGAAAGTAATCGTAGCAGCATGCTGCAGAGCATGAAAGATGAGGATGATGATATGGATGAATTGGCAGACGACAAAATGACATCAGCACATCGGCAGCCGTCTTCTTCCATCAAAAGCGAAGAGCAAGGCGCTCAACAGCATGCTGTATCCATCCAGGATCTCGAGGCTATGAGTGCTCCGCTCATAGACAATGCTCAGCGCAACGCTTCCTATGTGATCAACTTCATCGTCAAGCGCGCGATTACTTCTACCAAATCTGGCGACACCCCCTATCGCAATCTCCTTGATCTATTCGTTGAAGATTTCACCACTTGCCTTGGATCTCCTGACTGGCCATCTGCCGAACTGTTGCTGCGTCTTCTGATGGTGATGATGGTGCAGCTTTTCGAGGCACCAAAGACAGCTGCCCCGGCAAAGAACATGGCCCTTGAGTTATTGGGTGTTATGAGTGCCGCTATATCTCGCCTCCGATCTCATATCAAGAAAATGGCGGGTGGCTATGAAGGTAATGATGCAGATGAACTATCGAGATATCTAGCCGATCTCGCAGTGCTTGGTTTGGAGCATAAATCTCGCGCGGAACAGATCTTCGCTTGGTCTGGGCCATACCGATCAACAATCGAATACCTTCAGCAGCGTTGTGCTGACGACCCGCATCTGTCGAGTGCCGTTTCTTTCCTAATTGCAGACTGGGCCTCGCAAGTGTACACGAGTTACGACTCTTTCCAGGAAGACTACGATGAGCGAGACCAGGAATTTGGGCGGTTAGCTTATCGATTGCGTATGATGATCCAGGACCGGAACTGGCTTCAAAACGAGTACACCTTCAAAACAGTTTCTGTCGCCCAAGGCAAATTCTCTTACCTGGTCGCGTTGCTACGCTCACCGCTTTGTGAGTCCTTTGGTAAGATCGTCAACATCCTACTAGGCTCGATGGGTAGCGACCAAGCAACCGTTCGTAGCAAGAGTCTAAAGAGCGTCAATCAGGTTCTGGAAACGGATCCATCCATCCTTGATGGCGACTCGACCGTTATACATCTAATTCTTGAATGTGCAGGTGATCCATCTACTCAAGTCCGCGACTCGGCTCTGGGTCTCCTTGGCAACTGTATCGGTATGCGACCAGCACTGGAAGCATCCCTCACACCCAAGATCATTGATCGATTTCAAGACAGTGGTGTTGGTGTGCGGAAGCGAGCAATGAAGCTTGCCCGAGACATCTACCTCAGGAACAGGAGTAAACAACTTCGCAGCGCTATCGCGAACGGCCTGCTTCGCCGTGTTCAAGATCCCGATGAGGGTGTCAAGGATCTTGCCCGTCAAATGATTGAAGAAGTGTGGTTTGCTCCCTTCTACCGCGACGACGGAACAGCTGTCTACCAGACTTCGATTACGGAGCATGTTTCTCTGGTAATCCACACCGTCAAATCTGGCACCGTCACAGAGATTCTAGACAAAGTGTTCCGGACCATTCTCAAGCCTCAGAACAAATCTCTGGAAGGGCCATTTTCTGTTTGCTCGAAACTTGTAGCGAACATGTTCGGCCTCATCAACAATCTTGACTCAGATGATCCTACAATGCCTTCTGGGCGAGATGCCCTGCAAGTACTGACAATATTTGCCAAGGCTGACCCAAAGCTTTTTAACTTTGAGCAAGTCCGTCTCCTCAAACCGTACCTTGCCAGTTTCTCTGGAACAGAAGAGCTTGCAGCATTTCGAGCAGTCACCGTCGTCTACAAGCGGGTTCTTCCACAACTAGCAACCGTTCATTCTCAATTCCTCGCCGATGTGCGACTGCAGCTGTTGAGGGCAATGGGAAAGATCTACTCTCGAGGTGCCATGGATGACTTCATCGCCTGCACAAAAGTAGTCTGTGACTTACTGCAATCCTTTGAGCCATTGGCCAATCTAGTAGCTTCCAGTCTTTTAGGAATCCAAAAGCTACGGGCACATGCTCTGGATGGTAAGAAAACTCAAATGCTGTCGGCATATTCAATCATCGTTGGCATGACCTGCAAACATTGTGATCTGGATAAGCAAGCCCAGATTTTCAAGAACAAGTTTCCAAAGTGGCAAGGGGATTCAGTCCCGCGACTTGTGGTCGATATGCTAGTGCCATTTGCCACGCCCTCGCAGCCCCTAGAGGCTCGCAAAGCAGCCCTTGAAGCAATCGGACTGGTCTGCCAGTCGTGGCCGCGCAATTATGTCCTTGCTAAAGTCTACACATCTTTCCAGCAAGTGTTTGAAGAGCAGGTACCTGCCCTAGAAATGATGATTCTAAAATCGTTCAAGGAGTTTCTTCTTACAGAGGAAAGACGGTCTGAAGCTGCAGCTGAGAATTCAACACAGGACCAGAAGAAGGAGTTGACCGTCATGGGAGGAACTAGCTTCGATGATGTGGCAAGCGCAACAACTCAACGGTTTCTGAAAGATTTTACTCGTATTGCACTTGCAACCCAAGATGACCAAGCATACCTGGCAATGGAGGTTTTGGGAAGCATAAATCGGCAGGGTCTTACTCACCCCAAGGAGACTGGTGTGGCTCTGATTACCTTGGAAACATCAGCCAGCCGAAAGATTGCCGAGTTGGCCTATGCAGAACACCGAGCCCTTCACGAGAAACACGAGACAGTTCTTGAGCGAGAGTACGCCAAAGCAGTCCAGTCTGCGTATGCCTACCAGCGAGATGTGGTAGGAGATTCGCATGGCGCTACAACGAACCCATTCCAGTCCAAGTTGCATTTCCTCATTGAAGTACTCAAGATCAGCAAGATGAAGAATCGGCAACGTTTTCTTGACAAGCTATGTGGTCAGGTAGACTTCAACTTATCAAAATTGGAGATCAGCTCGGAACTTCCATCCCATGTGGACTTTTCTCGATTCATAGCCGAGAACATTGCCTTTTTCGAATATCAAACTACCGGAGAGCTGCAGACGACAGTAAACGCTATTGAGAAGATGGTTACGGGCACCGGCGCCACGATTGCCCAACTGATCGAGTCCGAAATATTCAATGCTCGGATGGACGTTGATGCTCCGGCCACTGAATCGAACGGCGGCGGCGAGCCCATAGAAGTTCCTGCCGCAGCACCCACTGCAGCGCCCAGTGTACTGCCACTGGTTGAACCCAGCAGGCTTCGCCAGCTCGCAGCAGGCTCGATGGTCTTTCTTGTCATGTGGGAGGCACGCACCTATTTGCGTCGACTGTACGGCATGGGAACGAATCGACATGACAGTAAGGCCAAGGCTCTTGCCAAGGACCTGAACAAGACTCCAACCAGAGTACCGGGTGTTCATGGTGAAAAATTCTGGGATGAAGTCGTCTCGCATATGGATGGATTGCAAAGCCAAGAGAAGATGCTTCAGAAGTGCACCTCATTTGTGGAGCTTCTCAACGTTGACAAAGAATTCAAGGTAGCTGATAATGACGGACATATTGAAGACCCAGCCACGCCCAGTCCTGACGAGGACGAGGATGAAGGGGTATTAGACCGAGGTCGGAAACGCAAGGGTGGAAACACACCTGGAGGGCGAAAGAAAAGAGCGCGATCCGATTCACAGCCTCGAAAGCGAGGCCGACCCCGGAAGAATCCAGTGGAACAGGATGTGAACGAAGACCTAAACGGGGACTGGATTTGAGAGGTATATTTGAGTAAGATATGGATCTGAGATAGAGATCTGGGGAGAAAGCACAAGCGATTTTTCTTTTCTGGGCAGCGCGCATGGTTTCATGGGGAATATCAGTTTGGGTCTCCCTCAGATTGGTGCTCACGGTTGTTTGCTCTGCCTCATGGGAGATACATGGTTTCTACTGGGATCTGCATCATGGAGGAGCACAAATGAAGGCGTTATTGGGGAGCGTTAAAATTTGCATTTCGCAATGATACCTGAGCTCGAAGTTTGCTCACGCTGTAGGCCAACGGTTGCGCACAAGCGCAGGACTGGTACTCTACATAATTACTTAAACAATAAAGAGACATTTGCTTAAGCAACACTTACTGCGTTAGCTTGAATATTCCGGACTTGGAAAGGACACGATGTTCTACGTAGCAGGGTAGATGAAGCGATATAGGACTGGCCAAAGACCGCGTAACAGCTCCTTGCAGAATCAAACAACAAACATCTGGACACATAGTTGCACCACTTGTCATATAGTCACAACCCATCGTGACGGCCCATTCCAGCAATTGTTTACGTTACCCCCAGCCACCCAGACTACTGCCACCATCGTGTTGTACACTCCCTCGTCGTAAAAACGACATGGGGCTGTTGACCCGCCTAGCTTGCGGGAGGCTGCCCTCGCCTCCGCCTAGCACACCTGGCGGCAGTCCTAGCGACGGAATGCTCGCCTCGGGAACAGCCTCGAGGACAGCCGACGCGGTCATGGACGGGGTACTTGAAGACGTCTGGCCCCTTTCGAGAGTCTCGCGATAGAATGCGTCGAGCTCCGAGGCATCCTTACAGAAGACCTCAAACTCAGACTTGATGTGTTCTGGCGTGGGTGTTGCAAACGGCGAGGCAGCCTTGATGGCCGGGTCGATGGGCTTCATCGCAGGGGATAGGTAGTGTGCTGGCTTCATCATCGGGGACGAGATAGGTGCGGGGTCAGCCATGCCGTAGGATGTGAAGTTGTTGAGGGAAGATAGGCGACCTGCTCGTTCTGCGAGCGATGTTACTTCTGACGCTGTGCTTGAACGCATCTCCTTGTCGCGCGGGTTGGCGGGTCGGTTGCTGTACAGTCTGTTGGCGAGAAGTAAGAAGTCACCATCGTCGGTTATCTGTGCGAGGAGAACGCCAGACCGGTGAATGTACTGGGTGTACTTGTAGTCCGGCTTGCCCCACGAATAGCTGACGTCGACATTGCTGGGAAAGCAGGACGCAGCTTCGGCGTCGAGGACGAAGTCGAAGCGTTTGAGGATTGCCGTTTGATAGAAGAACTTATTCGAGGTGCTTTGAGATGCAAGGCTTCCAGGATCGAAGTACGTCTCGGGCCTCCTGTCGGGTGGACTGACGGCCAACTTGACTAGGAATGGCTTTCGGAAAGGATTCGTCTCGGTGATCGCGCAAGCTTCATCGATGGGAACCTCGACAAGTCGCAAGCCAAACTGACCAGCTTCGCGAGCCCAGCCCTCCACTGCGTCCTCGATCAGCTTTGCTGTGACGTTCATCCAGTCGAGTCGGATGTGGAAGCAAGTGTCCGGGTTGTGCAAACGGTCATAGTGTAAATCGAGTCTTTCCGGCCTGTAAGATCGCTTGCGGTGGTCTATATCGTATTTGATCATCTTGCTCAGCACGACCCTAGGACGCCTGCCGTTGAGAGTTACAGGGAAAGACACAGTTGGCGTGGTAGACGTCGAAGCGGGAGAGAAGCCTTCGTGAATCGACGTTGGCCGCGACATCAGAGTGCGTGGCGAATCGCGGCTTGAGGGCTCGAGGGTCGGTGTCGGAGGAACTCCTCCTGCCTCCCGACGCTTGGTGTTGAACCAGCCAGGCTGCGTTTTGGCAAATTCAGGGGCGATATGGTAAAAGTAGTTGCCATCGCGGAACGGATGCCTCTTTTCCACGTGAACGAACAGGCCCTTATCCTTGTCACTCTTTGACGGTCCGCTCTTTGACTCCTCATTCACCATCAAAGCATTACCCAGAGCTTCGGCATCCTCTCGGGTTTCTAGGTCTTCGAATTTATCCAAGAGCCAAGTGGTCATGTCCGAGCCGATGAAGCAGGCTGAGTGCAGCCGAAGATGCCAGCGCCGGTTTTGAAGTCGCACCCCTCCGTTCTCCACAGGCTGCTGCATTGCTTCAGCCAAAGCCGAGATATTGAGGTTGGACTTCTTAAAGCGTTCCTTGCTTGACACCAGCTGGCCCTTACGACTGACGCCATCTATTCCCTCCAGTATAGGCAGTGTCTCGACCTCTGCAGCAATGACTACGGAAGGGTCCTCCGTCTTGTAGACGATGTCCAAGGGACCCGTCTCGCGCTGCCGGCGATTCCCCACAGAATAGAATCGACGTTCTGAAGGAGGAACATATCGGTACTTTTGCCACGACTGGGCGAGACGCTTGATGCCCTCGATGCGAACCTCTTCGGGGCTGTCTCCGCTCTGCGTGCGAGGCACTGAGGTATTCTTAGGTAGCACGGGAATGAGGACAAATCTCGCTCGCCAGAATCGTAAGCCGTCCATCATTTCGTCGTAATGCCCGGCAACGTAGGAGTCAATCATGTTCCAATTCCTCTCTGGCCGTGGCGTAAGAATGTCAATTTCTCGAGTCATATAAGTCTCGTCAAACAACGTTCGTATTGCCGGCTTGTAGACGGGAGAGAAGCTTTGCGAGAACATTGAAGTATCCGTTTGCTTCCGCATGAAGATGTTGACCTCAACTTCGGAGCCGTTCACACAGGATATCTGATGTATCGTATTGCCGACCGACATGAATATGCTTGTGCCGTCTTCGAGAACTGAATCGCGCGAGAAAATGTCGCCAACTTTGATAGACTTCTGACCAAAGGCTCTGGCCACGGCAGGGCCCACAACAACCTGGAAACCCTGGGAGAACCGCAGGCTGATGAGCTCCTGAACGAACTGGTGTCGGGTTTTGGGCTCCTCGCTGAGATCATCGTCTGCGTTCTGGTCGATGTTGTAGGGATGTCGCTGGTACTCTTTGTCGAACTGAGATTTTGAAGGGAAGTACTCCGTCGTAAGTGGGACAGATGCAGGGCAGCAGAGCGCTTTCCACTTCTGAACCTTCATATGGGTCGTCTGGGGAAAGACGTGCTGCCATCTGCTGTATAGGATTGTATCGTCGACTTTGTAATGCTCCGGGTTTGATGGGTTGAGCAGAGTGAGCCATGGAGTTATAGCTGTGGTTGGAGAGAGCATCGCCGGAAGCTCGGGGACCCCAGCACGCAGCTTGTTGTAAGAAACCTTATGCGCATCCTTCTGGGCATCATCGGCCCGAAGTTGGTTGGAATATCGTAGTTCGCGATCCTCTACAGGTTTCTCATGGTGGCTGCTAATGGGTGCCGCGACGATGGAAGCAGACCTCAACTGATTCGTCGCCGTATCAAACCTCTGGGAATCGTTCCGCTTAAGGATGGGGATGCTGGGCGTTGCCGCCAAGCCTTCGATGATAGTTTCAGGGGCATCTAGCCGGTGGTATCGATGCGCAGACAGCGCAGATGACTGGCCCGTGATTGTCTGCGGTGAGCTAGGCCGTTCTGGACGAACACGGGGGGTTGCTGGTGCTTGTTGCTTATCGGACGACGACGGGGCAGAAACAGCTGCCGCGTTGACGGTCTCAGCTTTGATCTCGGCAGCCGCCGCCTTCGGTGCCGCTATTCCGAAGCCACGCTGGCCAAGACTGATCTGCCGCATCAGCTTGGGTTGCTTTAGTGATAAAACTGACGACATCGATTTTGGTGTCTTCGATTGCGATTCGGAAGCTGGCTTGACAACAGCTGCTGATGGCTTTTCCGCATCAAGCATGTTCATGGACAGCTTCCTACCAGATTGCCCGCCCTGCATGGATGCTCTCCTCTCAGGCAGCGAAGTGCCATATTGACCTGCACCTTCTGCTAGCTGTCGTCGAGTTATTTCGTCGAGTTCCCTAAGATGCCGGGATGCGTGATGGCGCCTGCTGCTGCTTGGCAACCGAGCTCTTTCATCGTCAAACTCTTGTAACTGCTTGAACAGTGACTTCTCACCAGGTCTCGCCAGTTTGTCTGGCACAAACCTATGAAATCCATGGACGTAGTCAAAGAGACTTTCCGGGACCTTGTTGCTGGGAATATATATAGTATCGTTGATTCCTCTAGGCCGGCTCTTTGGCAGGACCGATGGTTCAGTGATATTTGCAGGAAAGTGTGTGTCAGCTTGAAGGGGCGTCGTCTCGATTTCATTCGTCTCAAGAATGCTCCTCATTTGTAAATCGTACATCCGACATCGAATATTGAAGTCTGCCTCGTCGTCCTGCTCAACCTTGTTGGATACTGACAACGCGATACCTTCGTATGACAAGGCTTCATCGGAGGCACCTGTCCAGTAAGAAACGTGAAGCCACTGCGGCAGGGCGAAGCACCACTCATCACTCGTTGCCATGGATGGAAGGACGTCAGAGCGATGGTTGATCATAGCACCCCTTGAAGGAGAGTAGGATTCAATGGACTGGTAACTTCCGATGACGGGAGTTTGTTGGTTTGGTGTGCTGTCACGGCTCTGAAATGATCTGGACAAACCGGCAGAGTTGCGACGTAGATGACCGTGATCCTCGGTGTATTGGGGATTTCGGTACCGAAACAGTGGCACTGAATGCAAGGGCATCTTGGGCATGCATATCAGATCAATACCAATACCGTTCCCTACTAACGCTTCAGTCGTCCTCCTCAAGGTTTCATAGTCGACCTCAAAGACACCAGGGCCCGCGCTGATGACTGCAATTGAGATGCCCGTCCTGGTCAAATCTCGGTCAATGTGATCGTGGGAGAATTGCAAAGCAGCCAAGTTGATCGCTTCTAGCACGTTGCCATACATGGAAAAGGTGGCCTCGGCCTGGACTCGGTTCGAAGGAATGTCCTTAGGAATCTCGCCCCCTTCCTCTGTCGAACAAGCGAAAAGTTTATGATGATGTAGACTAATATCGCGTCTAAAGTAGTTGAACTCCTTTTTGAGCTGATGGAGAATCCTCGTCCACTCCCCACTCCCCATCTCGCTCACAACGACACGGTAGAAATCCTTATAGGGACGCCGCGAAGCAGAGGGTTGGATACCGGTATAGAAGTCTCCTTCGAGAGAATCAAACTCGTTCGTTAAACCAGTATCGTACTCGACTCGAGCGAAGAGTACGATGGTGACGAGGTGTTTCGCCTTAAGCATGGCCCACCGTTTGAACAGAGCGGGAAGGAAACCGTTGACTACCTTGTTGAACATGATCTCGCCGGAGCTCTCCGAGTCAAACTCCCACATCTCGCGAGACATTTGTATAAAGAGGACATATCTGGCCGATTCGCTTCGGAAAATGGGTCGAGTGTCCCGAGTAAAGAAGGCGGAACGAACCCTGCGTCCTTTGCTGTATATAGCGGTAACCTGTCCCTTGATGGTACCCATGAACAATATGGATTGGCCCTTGTAGACGGTCCTCGCCGTCAATTCCCCCACCGTCATCCTCCAGATGTCTGCTCGCGACAGATATTGATCCTTGAAAGTCAACTCCACATGTGAGGCTTCCGGTGCTGGATTGCTATCATCGACCTGGGAAGTTGCATCAGCTCATGCTCTCGGTGTGCGGCATTGGCCTCGTCAAACCTTGGTCAAGAGGACCTGCGAGCCCTTCTTCATGCCGAAAGCATCCGCAATGTGTTTCACGACATAGACCTCTGCTTCGGGCTGCCTAGCTTTCAGATCTTGAGGCATGTCTTTGACCACGAAGACGTACTTGTTGCTGCAGCATTCTCCGGTGCCAAACGCCGAAGCGCTTCCAGCCTGGTCCACCTTGCCGCCGTGGCCTGTCGATGACTTCCTCGAGTCCTCCTTGACAATTGTACTAATGCACATGAGGCTCCCAGGCTTCGCGTCACCGCCCAAAAGATCCAGATTGAGCAGAACCTCATCCTTCGAATAACCTTCATTCACGGTCACGGTGCAACTACGCTCCGTCCGCGCCCGCTTGTCCTCCCTGATGGTTGAATGGGTCGATGCGCTTGCCGGCGAAGCGGGCCGCTCTGAGGGATTGCACTCTGCACTCGACCGACTGAATTGCCGTAGATGGGACCAATGCGGTCCCTTGCGCGGGACCAGGTTCTTTGCGCCGCCATGTCGGGACATGGGATCGAGTCGTCGTCGAGGTGGCTACTGCGGGGTGTGGAGTGGGAGACGATGCAGTCTCGTTGACCGCATAGTCATCGCACGGGGCTAAGCTAGTCAGACGTGCGGCGCACCGAATCAACTAATCGAATGGATCCTCGTGGTTGCGCAGTTGAAGTAGCATCGGCATCACAATCGAGGATGCATGTTGGGGGTTTGTCGTTGAACAGAAGTGGCAGAATCGAGCTTCGAGGGTGGGAGTAAGCTTACCGCCTTCCTTTTGCAGCTGGAAGGGAGACCTCCCTCCACCTTCCATCAAACATAGCTCCAGATAACTCACATGGTAATCTTCAGCCTACTGTATCATTGCTGACGGGCTCATGTTCTTGAGACGGTGCCGCCTTTTTCTTTTGCAACACGTTCTGTCTCCCCGTCTCCACTTCAGCCGGGCAACATGATTACTCTCCAACCAATCTAGGAAGACTGCAAGCTGCAATGTCACCCAAACATACCGCTGGTTTGATACTTGTGCTTGAAGAAGATACAGGCCGGCTTACGATGACGCTGATTCACCAAAACAAAGGACCGTGGAGAATTGCTAACCAATCATGGTTCGGATGTGGTGACAGGGTGATAACCCCCAAGCCAGTATACAGGTGAACGACTCACGGCCCTAGAAGTTGGGAAGGTATTTATGCCGTACTACAAGAAGTTCTTGAACCCGTCATTCTTGGTACAACCAAACTGAATCTGAACATAGTTTGTGTGAGGACAGTCCTACGCAGGAGAGGATCTAGGCTTTGGAACCAGGCGCCAAGGATTTAGATGAGTCTCTGTTGTCTTACCATTCTAGAAGTACTGGCTAATCACAGCAGATGTATTACTGAATATGTGTCAGTGACTTCGGGGAGATGCAGGGTTCGGTATGTTGTTGCTCTCGCCTTGCAGTCGTGACTAGCTGGCAGAGGATGTCCTTGTTCACCCCTTGGGTTTGCGAGCCTTGACTGTACCTTTGCTCCCGAGTATAACTCTAATCGGAACGTAGCAAGATCAGCGGAGTGTCCAAACCCATTCCCAATTAGTGATATGGCATTGCCAAAAGCTGATCTTTGTAGCTCAGTGTAGCCGTCTACCGTGGCCGGCTCGTCACGACCATGCGAGTACCCGAAACCGCTGAATAGATGAAGTAGAAGTGGGAGAGGGAGGGAGAAACTAGAAAGTACCTTGATGGTTTCTGGATTTTGCTCTGCCTGAAACACTGTGTTGTTTCCGTCACGCAGTATTTGAGACTTATACACTGAAGTAGACCTAGGTGGCTCCCTTGATGCAAGCAAATGAAAAGCTTCCCGCCGGTCTCGAAGCTCCATTCTTTCACACACTTCATCACTCTCTTTGTGCGAGAAAGATGGATATAATCACACACGGTACATATACAATATATATGGTACGCTTCCACTGAGTGAATTCTTAAAACGCTGGCTACGAGAGCATCGCATAAAACGAGCAACGCGCAGATCACCCGTCGCTGCATAACAAAACGTCTCACAGCCTGCACCGATTCATTCACCAGCACCATTGCACTTGAAACCTAATATCTTGTTGCTTGTCCTACGAGTCAGCTTCTTGATGGACCGATAAGTCCGTACTGTCGAGTGTCATCAGAACACCACGAACATGGCGAAGACGAGATTTAGCCGTAAAAGCCGGCTGCTTGCGACCATCGCGATATCGTTCGCCTTCTTTATCGCTGAACTCGTTGGTCCGTATAGCATCAATCGTTCATGGGCATTGGAGAAACCTGTATTGCTGACTTTACTTTCCCTCTTCCAGTCGGATTCTACACCCATTCTCTGGCTTTGATCGCAGACGCTTTTCACTATGTGAGTGGCCACGCTTCAACCTGTCGTAGTTTGCTAACACAATCAGCTCAGCGACTTGATTGGAATGGCTGTGGCCCTGATAGCATTATTGGTTGGTAGCATGGACCTGCACCGGAACGATGTCTTCGCTCACATAGATACTACGCTAGGTATTGGAACGAGATAAGCCACATCCTCCCAGATTCACGTACGGCTGGCAAAGAGCGACAGTGCTAGGCGCATTCTTCAACGGCGTGTTCTTGATGGCGCTGGGCGTTAGCATTCTTGTTCAGGCTATCGAGAGGTTCACGGATATCACCCGCAAGTTCCGCCGTAACGGCCACATTTGAGGTGTGCTGACATGAGAGTAGCTGTCCAAGATCCACAGCTAGTTCTCATTGTGGGAGCTGTTGGCCTAGCGTTGAATCTTCTGGTGATCTCGTTCTTCCACGGTAAGGCCGATGTCTCTCCTTGGCAAATCCATCGAGCTAACATCAGTTGAAGAGCATCACGACCATGACCACGACCACAACCATGGAGACAAGGCATTTGCATCTGGAGAGCCGGACCTAGAATGCGAGGAACCGAAGGAGTCCCAACGTAACCCGACTGACCCTCTTAGAAGGGAGATGCCTGCCGATTGTGGACAGAGAGCCCATCGTGGACACAAGCACAATTCCGACGTCACGAAACCGCCAGGCAGGGACTTGGGGATGCTAGGCGTGCTTATACATGTGGTGGGCGATGCCATCAACAACATCGGCGTCATCATAGCAGCGGCGATAATCTGGAAAACGGAGGGCGATGGGAGGCACTATGCTGATCCTACAGTAGGCGTCTTCATTGCCATCATGATACTCCTGTCAACGATTCCGTTGGTCAAGAATAGCGGCACGATTCTGCTGCAGGCGGCACCGAGCGGTCTCGA
The DNA here is from genome assembly GCA_003693555.1 of Coccinonectria pachysandricola. NCBI lineage: Eukaryota > Fungi > Ascomycota > Sordariomycetes > Hypocreales > Nectriaceae > Coccinonectria > Coccinonectria pachysandricola. The sequence continues at coordinate 139,926 of QUZF01000031.1, forward strand.
CCTGGAGCATGTTAAACACGACTTACAGATGGTAACTATTCTACCTACCAGACACGCAATAGGTCCACCTACGTACAATGAGCCTCGAAGCTGATTGAGTTGCGGCACAGATTCCGGGGGTTATATCGGTGCATGACTTACACATCTGGCGTCTGGATCAGCACAAGACAGTTGCCACCGCCCGCATCAGCGTCGAAGCTGGAGCTATCGATAGCTTCGAAGATAAGACAAAAGTCATCACGGAGTGCTTACGCGCCTACGGAATTCACTCCGCTACCTTGCAGCCCGAGGTAGCATCACTACCCCCAACTGCCATGATGGATGGGATGCCGACAACGCAAAGCATACAGACGAGCGCCATCGACGGAAGCCGAAACTAGCAAGGAGACGAGAACACATGACATTGCTTGCGAAGGCAGGGCTTGATTTGTACGATGGTATCGCCGTTCTATGAACCCCAAGGGCTCAGGGAAAGAGAAGCCTCGGGAGTGCCTAGTCGCGGAGCGCAGATGGTTTCACATGGGAACTGGTTAAACATATGCATACTTCGCTCTGACCCGTATATGAAAGAGCAAGCAAACTTAGTGTAGCCCACATACACATGACGCAATCTCGCTGGAGTTACCTGGAACCGGCCAATGTTAGATCTGCACATCTCAAGGGCTGTACGCGGTAGGAGGTTCTACCAGGGAGTGCGCGGTAGTGAAGCAATGAGAGGCCCTATCAGAGCGGTACAGATCAGAAACCACTGCGTGCACCACATATCACGGGGTACCATGCGGCTGGTATTCATGACAAGGCAACGTGGAGAAGAATGCTACGATGCTTATCGTGCTCGGACAGCAGGTTGGTCGACTGGGGTATCGGAGAAAGCAGATGCGGGTCCACAAACGATCAGACTGTTGGCGGGTTCGGCAGCGTTACTGTACATGTACGTGCGTACAGACGCCGCGTTCTGGCAGCTGGCAGCTGGCGATATCTCGACAAGGATCCCGATGAGGGCGCACGTTATCTGCGGACGATGCTTGGCTCATGGTGTGAGCGATCCGGAGTACGAGGTACGGTGCGGTACGGGGCAGGGCAGGGCAGGGCAGGACAGGACAGGACAGGACAGGAAGGATGACTACAGGGTACCCATGGTGCTCTACCTCGAAACTCGAGTTATGGCACGAGGTAGCATGATTAGCATCTTGTTGGATGAGCTTGCCTCTCGGAGTAGATAACGCGAGTGCTGCCATGCCATGATAGTATGTGAATGCCCGCCCCCAGGCCGAGTATGGAGTACAGAGGTAGAGATCAAATATGGGTCTGAATTCCCCTGTCGCCTCATGTGCTGTAATGTACGTGTACAAGTACCTGCGGATCAACAATGAGGGGGAGGTCTGTTGCGGGGGGCCAACAGTCTGGACGAGTGCGGTGACTCTGATGCGGGAATTTGAGGGATCGAGGAGCCGTTGCAAAGGCTGGCACGACGCCTCGGTGTACTGCCTCCTCTGTGTACGTGCAAGTGTAAGTGCAAGTGTAAGTGCAATTGTAAGTGCAAGTGTAAGTGTATGTGCTGGACGTGTGTATGAAGAAGAAGACAACTAAAAAAGAGGAAGAAGAAGATGATGATGATGAAGAAGAAAGTGAAAGAAAAAAAAGAAAGAGGCACAGAGAGACTTGGCTCGTGCTTGGCTCCAAACCGATGGCTTGACTCGCTCGGTGGGTGGCTTGGCTCGCTAACCCCGGCACGCGAGCGAACAGCGAGCTCGAATGAGATCGGCTTTATTACGTACCAAGCGCCGGCAGACACCCAGCCCTCGTCTCCCATTACTGCGGAATCGTTGATTACAGAAGTAGATGGGTCTGGAGACGTTGCTTGGTGCTGACAACCGGAAAGAAATCTGGAAAAGGTACGGGTGCATGTATAGCCTGTAGTCTGCTTGCTGTGCAACGACTTACAGTACATCCCCCGTGATAATGCTGTGATAGAGGCCAAGGTTATCGGTGAACCAGGTCAAGGTTTGGCGTGGGTCGACGCTGGTACAGGGCCTATCAAAGACCAAGACTAGAGTATCTATCTGATGATAGATCAACTTGTTCTGCGTCCAGATTCCAGAACCTCCCGTCTCGCCTCGTCTCGTCCGTCTCTGGTCGCCCTTCTCGCGGATCGGGCCAGCGTGACTCCGAGAGAGCTGTGGAGGACGCTTCCTCTCCCCTCACGCTCCGCCTCGCAGGGTGGGCAGGCATCCTGATCACAAAGCCCTGTCTCCCGGGAAGATCCCTGCTGAAGTCGTCGCCGCGCACTTTCACCGCATCTTGTGAGCCAGTCAGGAAGGCTTCCCTTCGTCAGTGCCGTCGGCCATGATGCCTCCCGTCCGGAGCTCATCTCGGCAGCGTGAAGCCCATGTGGCCTCTAGCCTTCTCCCTATCCCATCCAGCTGCCTTACTTGGACAATATTCGCGTACAGCATGGAGTGTGGTTGAATGCGCGCCGGAGTAGGAGTAGGAACCAAGAAGCTGTCGCGCTACAGTAGTTGTTTTCCCCAACACTGCCGAGAACGCATCGTTTAGCGACTCGGCGACATTGCAGCCACGAGTTTAGCGGGCTCCGTCACCACGCGAGAAAGAGGGCCCTCCCCCCCCCCCAAAAGAAAAGGAGGGGTATCATGCCGACGACGGGAACGCCTTATTAGTCCAATGCCGTTAAGTTATTCTACGCCGTTTCCGTGGAGCTTGCTTGCCTGCTTGCCTGCTTGCTTTGGTTGTCGCCGTAGGCGCTGCTCTGCTCTGCCCAAAAAGCGACAGGGCCCTGTTGAGGCTACTAACTTACGTCGTAGGTATTGTACATATCGCACGTGGTGCGTACTATTATTATCATCACCACCATTATTAGTCCATCCGCGCGCATCGTCTACAATCTGGGCGATTGTAACGGAGTGGAGTTGGCCTGGCCCACGCACATAGAACTACTCTAGAGTCGTCTAGCCTACTCTAGTCTAAGCTGGAGATTGCAACTGGGTTCTGGTGCGTGCCTGTTCTTGTTCTTTGGTTGTTCTATGGCCGAAACACCCGATGCTGGTCCTGGCCCCTCACCGTGGACGATAAGTTATGGTAAGCAGTATGTCTGTACGTAGTACTCTGTACATCGTACATATGTGCTCTGTCTGAGCCTATCATCAGTCTCTGATTGGCAGTGAGTGCCCCGTTGCAGACATGTCTCTGATGGGAGGTCATCAGCATCGAGTCGAGTCATTGCTATCTCAACACTATCATCGCCTCCTTCCATTCCTCCTGTGTCCACTCACAGGCTCAACTGACCTTATTCTCATGAACTTGCATCCGCATCTCCAGAGCATCGCTGACTTCCCTTGATGCTTCATCTCACGTCTCGAGACGAGAAACAACGCAGACAGAAGCCGTACGCTGAACCATTCTCCACTGACTTATTGCTCAAGCTACAGAGACAGGCCCCCATAGCAATTGGTCAGGCTCAAGTCGGCGATAGTCTCCTCCTCCACGCCCTCCACCGCATTCCATAGCCACTCCACTATTACAAGCCCGGAGCGCCAACCACAGAAGGTCGTAGCTCGACGCACGCACGCTAATTACTCGCTTCGTCTGCCACCTTGTTTATTACCTGCTATACCTACCAGGCCCGGTCGTCTTATTAGTCGAGCAGAAGGTATCGGTACTTTATCCGCCTTGCCCACCTTTGACCGAGTTGAACTTAGCTTGGATCTGATGGTCGAAGCTCATGTCGAGCGCCGACCCGACCATCTGGATCAATCTCGAACCCCTCCGCCCCTTCCTTCACTCTGCGCTTCCGTGCGCGCCTACCTTTCCGCGACCTGGCTCTTACCCCAAACACTTCTCAAACCACCACCACTTACACCTGAGTTCTGCACTCCAACATCCATCACATCCCATACCATAATATCCCGTCACCCGGATATTGCCTCCTCTCTCTCCCTGGCAACACCGACACGAAAACAACACACAGCACCTCACTCTGTCTCAAGTCCGAGAGAGAGCTGGCAGCCCCGACCTCTTCGTATAACTGCCATTATATGCCTGCGTCGTTGTCGTCGCCTCTCCCGCCTCTCCCCGTCTCCGTCTCGCATATTGTCTGTATTTCTGGAGATGCTTCACACTCCCGTTATGCCTTAACCTTAATACGCTTCGCCATCGAAAACCTTCAACGCCACTACTGCTGCCCGCTTTGACTTCAAATTCGTTCGCCCACCGTCCCTTCTTCGCCTATTCTCGTCTCCTTCCCCGTCAAAAGCCACCCATTTCTCCAACTCGACCACTCGATTTGGAGCATTACACCCTGCGAGCGCAGCAGGTCTCGCCGCCTTCGAACTCGTTATCCTTCGTGGCTGTTTTCCCAGCCGCTGCCACTTGCTGCCTGCCCCGCGTCAAAAGTACTGACCGCCGCCGCTTTCTGGACATCTACATGTCACCCGTATAGATTACTATGCACCCGCGTTTAGCTCAACTGACAACTTCTCTCTTGTAACGATGGCCTGTCGCCAGATTTGAGCGACGGCCATCCCTTCCGCTTCCAAATCCATCTCCGACGCCTCCCACGCTCCGACGACAAGATGCTAGGCCGGCTTCTGCACCTGGGCACCGGTGGCTCGTCGGGAACCCCATCACAGGCTACGTCCAAGGCCACCAAGCCCATATCATCTCTGGAGTCTGTCCAGGAAGATATACATACTCGCAACTTATTGTTTCCTGATGCTCAGGCCCTTTACCAACACCGAAATGACCAAGTCTTTGATCTTTCTTCAACTCCAACAACACCCGCAACTTCCACCGCTAACGCATTCGACTTCAGCGGCGATGTCGACCTCGATGTACGCGACGTGCGAATAATCATCATGCAAGATGCGCTCGGTTCATCCAACGCCTCTCTTCTATTCGATAGCCATCCTGCCCCGGCTGTTTCAACACCTGAACGATCGCCGCCAGCGGAACTTCGAACGGTACCTACGTCTTCACGAAAGAGCAGCGTCGGCGGGCAGGGCTCCCGGCCGCTCGTTATCCAGCCTGACAACTCTCCAATCCAACCCCGTCAGGGTGCTTTTGACCGTCGCGCTTCCATACAGGGCCGTGGCCAGAGCTACGTAGAAACTGAGAGCCAGCGAGCAGCTCGGGAATATCGCGAAGAACTGGCGATATTTTCGAGCTGCATCTTCGGCAACTCGGAACTTATGGCTTACAAGGGCACCTCCACCAAGGTGCATGTTGTGCCTGGCGAATCTCGAGCCAACGACTTATCGAGCACGAATGTTGGGGATGGTCGGAGCTCCATCGGCCGGTCCAGCGCGCGCTCGAGCAAACTGTCACAGTCTTACTCCTCCCAAACCATGTCTCCAACACATCCGACCACATCGACATCAAATTACCAGCTCCCACGCCCGTCAGATCGGAAAAAGGTCCTCATCACAAGGTTGTTCCCTGTGAGCTTGACACATGACGACCACGAACCTGGTACAAGCTCCCCAAGTCATTACTCTGACGAGAACTCTGGTTTCCCTTTCCCGGAAACAGGCGACGAACCTGCGCAGCCGAAGGCTAAGAAACCTCAGCCTAGACAGCGACGAACGCCCATGTATGCTGTAGTTCTGGTGGTTCAGCTCCCCGCGGCTTCATCTTCGACGCGTTTCTCGAACCAGCCCAGGTCAGCTCATCGAGAATCAAGCTCTTACACAGACCAGGAATTCTTTCCCTCTTCCTACAGCTCAACCAAACCTTCTGGGTGGACCATGGTTGGGTCAGGAGAAGCGGGCGATGTAAATTATTCTGTGGACATGGAAGATCGGATCGACTCGCTCACTCGGCACTGGGATATCATAATGAGGACCCTGACACATCTGCAGTCCGTCGTGGCGGTTATCTTGGCGGCCATGTTGAGGCAAGCTGATGTCTCATCTCCTGCCCCGTTCTCGACTTCGGCTGCGTCAAATCGTGCCGGCAGAGTACCGTCGTTCTCAGAGAGGCGACCAGGTGAGATGCCTCGGATAAAGCCTCCCAAGAGCACGATCAAGCTCGTGTCCCTCGCGCCGAATTGTCTCGCGGATGAAACCACCATCGCGGGCGAAGTGGAGGCTTCCCGACATCGAATCGTCATGGGCTTGAGTGCATCCAGAGTTGTCACTGGGCAAGGGCGCTGGGGTATGTGGCGCGACGAGGCTCGCTTGATCTCAAGATGGGCTGGTTCCGACCGAAGTCCGTTCCTGCACAATCTCCTCACTGGCTTCTTGGCGACGCACACGGACTGGATTCAGGCACTTTGCCCCTCTACGTACCGAAGACGCCTGTTCATGCAGCAGAGGAACCGGAGCGAGGAGGACCTGTCTTTGCCGGCTCGAACCATTATTGTATCGGACGACAAAATGGCAGCAAGACGCCTGATATTTCTACTCTCGGCCTTCCTACCAGCCAACCAGCAAATAACTACAACCAGGACACACCGGCCAAGCACGTCGACCTCTATGGGCACTTATTCGAACTCCCCTCCCACCTTCATCGTGCCCGTTCTCCGCGAGGAGTCTCTGCGACGTAAGATCAATCGCCGACCAGGCATTCGCCGAGTCTCTCACTCTCGAACAGCAAGTCAAAGTGCCAGGGCTTCAGCTGTGCCTCTCCAGCTTGCTCACCTGACAATGGATCGCAACCAAGAACGTCGTGTCTCGGATGCGGCATCGATACGACCAACTAATCTTCCTATCACGGGCAGCGACTTGCTTACCAGAAAGAGTAGCGCTGCTACGATCTCTGCTGTCATGCCTGAAACAACGATGCCTCACTTCTCTACAGTACACATCATCGAGAACCACAGAAGGCCCCGACCCAGCAGCAGCAGTAGTGTTGCTGCGGACGACTTGAAGCGGTCTCTGCAACGCGGCGAGAGTACTGGTGACGCAAGCACGGATTCTAAGAGCCAGAGCTCAAAGTGGGGGAGCGTCATTAGCGGCCTCTGGAGTACACGTCGTAGAGACTCGACAAATCTCAGCAGCTACAGCCAGCATGATGCAAGGTCTCCGACTAAGACATCCCACCCACGACCAGATAAGCTGTCGCAGATGGTCCATGAAGCATCTCTTGCCGAACAGGTAATCGCTTCACCAAGCAGAAGTACACGACCGTTGACGGATATTCAAGAGCCGGGTTCCGCGCGCGATTATGGCGCCGATAGCAGAGATGCCTTGGCCCGTCAAGACCGCACTCCGGACCCGAATGGGGCGTTCGAATCTCCCGTCAAGACGTCGATCAACGCTGACGACGGAGTGATCGATGTGGATATCTCATTTCCAGATTATATGACGTCGTTCGAGTCTGCCATCAGCTCCCCTTCCAGCAGTGGCTATCTCTCAACACCTGGTCTTCCAGGCGGTCTTGAGTCGTTTGAACAAGCTTCGCGGCTGTGCGTTGACGGAGATTTGCCTCTGAATGTCGCTGGTTGGCTAAATCGGTACCATCCCGACTTTGCGATGCAAGCTATTCCTCGGCAAGACGACCTCATGGAGCAGATCAAGGCTTCTCTGCGCGCTGAACCAACACCAGCGCCGCATCTTCCACTTGGGGTTGAATTCACCGAGCGCTGGGTTGATGTCAGCTGTGTACTTGTCGCTGATACTACCCGAGAATCTGTGAAGCGAATCCGTTATCGCCGACTTGTAAAGCCGAGAAACAACGATCGCGCCAGTGCTGGGCTGTCCAGTTCATGTGGCGCAGCTGTCACTCCATCTATCCTCCCATACGAAACTCATATGAAAGAGGAGTGGATTGAGGAGGACGTTTTTGAACCGGAGGCAACCATTACCGAAGCCGTCGAACGGGTCACCTCCCTCACTCATGCCAGCAACAACCATTCTCTGTCTTCATCGCATACGCATAGCGAAGTGCACATGAGCACCGATGGGGAAGAGGCTGGCTCAACCATCGCAATGCCAGAGGCCCCGGCCCTGCCCCAAGTTCCCTTGGAAGTCCCTCGTATACAATGCAAGGCAGTGGTACTCTCTGCTCTAGAGGACATCATCCGCGATATACTTGAAGGGCGCGATAAACCCGGCCGTCCTATTCGAAACATCATTCCTCACGAAAGCCTGCTACACCAAGCAATCCATGCTTGGATGGACAACCTTGACTTGATGGAGGCATAAACCGCATCAATCGAACGTTAACAATAAAGACAGCCCTGCGCTGCTGAACGACCCTCATGAACATTTACTATCAACCTTTATATTTTCTGTATCTTCTTTAGACATGCATGCCCGATTAACAGCGAGATACTTGAATTCCCGGACGTTGTTGTCGCATGCTTACTGCGTTTTGTTTTCATCACGATGATACCCCCCCCCCTTATCAGTGTGCTGTCTATGTGCATCTAGGACAGTTGGAAGTGGTTCAAGCCATTGGAGAGTGGTAGGGAATACTGGTTGGCAATGGAGTTTGTCCATCCTACCTGCATAATGTTCTTGCACAATAATATCGATTTGGCTATGGTCTTGCCTGGAAATGAAGTCGGTGAAGCCGTCGAGGCAGGCCGAGCTACTAAATAATCGCATTGAGGAGCATAAAAGAAGTACCCATGAATAGAATCGCGCCTCTCAGATAAACAGACATTGTGATAATCGTATTTGTATGGCAGCCTTGGCTCAAGCTAGGCGCCAGCTTGGAATGTGAATCCTCTAAACTCCCTATAACCCGCCAGTCAGACCCTGACCTGCAGTAGAGCATATCAAGAGAACTCAAGCTGCAGTTCACCTACACTTATCTTCACACCGAGTTTACGTCATGAAGGAGCAAGCAATGAGCTTCCCAAAAATGGCGACTAGAAGTATCGTAGAAGTAGAAATGCAAGGTATGTCATCACCAAGTCGCTCGCTGCTAATCTCGATACGGTGGAGTTTCCAAGTTGCCAGGGTCGAGACCCGAGCGACTGGGACGGAACCACAACCGTCGGGCTGCAGCATGCAAGTCGTAGGAATTGAAGCGCAATGTCTCAGCCCTAACGTGTGGTCCACTGCAGGACAGTCTGATGGTGACATGGTACTTGTCAGGTGGTCGTCGCGCAGACGATGAAACATGCGGCGGAACGTCAGGTGTGGTTTCGATATAGTTGATCGCAAACGCTTCTCTTTTCTTAACCCTAGATACTCCATAACATAACAATTACAGCCCTCTTGAATATAAACTCCCTGCTTAACGCCTCTTTGTCGGTCGCGCATTCTTGGCCAGACGTTTCTCCTTCTCCTCTCTCGCCTTGCGAATGTCGTCCCGGCCCTTGAGCTCCTTCTTGTTGCCCATGCCATCCCTGAAACGGCCGACACGCTTCTCCCTCGCCTCTGCGACACGCTTCTTGCGTACCTCGAAGTCGTCGCGGTACTTGTCCGCCTCCTTGGGCGCCTTCTCCTGCTTGTGCTTGTACCGCGTCCCCGTCGGCAGCTGCTGGTGTGCCATGCTGCCTGCGCCGGGCTTCTCTGCTTCGCCGACATGGGGAAGCTTGCCGAGACGGTTGGCGCGCTTCCACTTGTCGAAGCGACCGCTCTGGAAGCTGGCAGCGATCTTGACACCGGACTCGCCGCGGATCATCTTTGCGCCCTTGGATCCGTCTTCGTCGTTTTGGAGGGCCACGTACTTCTTGGACTTCTTGTCCCATCGCATCTTGGAACGGCTGGGCTCGCCGAAGGACTTGGCGTTCTCGTCGTTCGTGAGATCCATGGTCACGTCTCGCGCAGCTTCGACGAAGTTGCTCGAGCCGCCCGAGTGTACGCCGTATCCGCGTTCTTCGGCAGCGTTGATAGTTCGTGGTGTGTAGGACATGAAGACTTCTGAATCGCGCCAGTTTGTCTGTCCCTTCTTATTCTTGTCCGTGTTTGATACCGTAACCTCCAAACCATCGTCGTCGTCCGACTCGTCCGTGTCCACGTCAACCTGGTCTTCCATATCTTCGTCGGAATCGGCCTCCACCTCAGCTTTAGCAGGCATGTCAATGCCGTCAAACTCGTCTACAGGCTCCTCCTTTTGCTCACGTTTCCTTGGTGTAACCTTCTTGCGTATCTCCCTCATGACACCCGCAGCAAAAGCAGTAGACCTGTCTCCATGATTGACCTCGAAAATGGTCTCTGATGGCTTGAAACCACTAATCCTGGCCAACATATCTGCGCGGGCCTGTTCCTGACCGTCCACATCTTCGCCGAACAGAGGATGAAGCTGCATCCATCCTGGTGATGCTACCATCTCGCGAGCTCGTTTTGCGCTCTGGCTAGCAGCCGAGTTTCGTGTCTTGAGATATAACTTCTCTGCTTTACCTGCCACCTTCCTCAACGCGATGAGGTCTTCATTTTCCTTCAGAATCTTGTTCATCCACTCGACCTGTGTCTCCACAGAATCGCGCTTCAAAGCGCCCACCACCACATCTTCCGCAAACGACGGATTGTTCTCCTGGCCCACAACGAGCTTCTTCCCGAGGAAAAGTTGTAGATCTAATAAATATGGCGCATCGGTGTCTCTCACAAGACTATAACTCCAACCGCGCTGACCAGCACGAGCTGTTCGACCGACGCGATGAACAAAAATCTTGGGCTGCGGTGGAAAATCAAAGTTGATCACGTTAGCAAGAACCGGGATATCGATACCACGGGCTGCAACGTCGGTAACGACAAGGATGTTAGTCTTGCCTCTTCGGAAATCTTCTACCTGAAGTCGTCGGGCAGTCTGGTCGAGGGAACCGTATACGTAGGAAACCGCAAAACCTGCTTCAATGAGCAGGTTTGCTAGATACTCGACGTGATGCTTTGTCGCCGTGAAAACAATCGTCGAGTGTTCGGTTGGCTTTCCCGCTGCTGAATCCGCACTTCTCTTCCTCTTCTTTGACGTCTCCTCTTGCTGCTCGGCCGCTGGTGTCCCCATCGGCATCTTGATCACGTCGTGAAGGATGTGTAATAATGAGCCCTCCTTCTCTGCGCCCTTGACCGAAAAGAAGGCGCTTTCTAAATCGGGGGAGACCTTGGTCTCAGCATCAAGTCGTACGAGGCTGGGGTCTTGTAGGCCGGCACGGGCAAACTCAACGAGGGATGCCGGAAGAGTGGCGGAAAAGAGCAGACTTTGTCGGGAAAGAGGTAGAGCATGAAGAATCTCAGTGAGTTGTGCTGCAAAACCCATCTCGAAGAGTCTATCGGCTTCATCGAAGACAACGTATTGAATAGATGATAAATCCAAATTCATTTCGACCTTCAAGTGCAAGAATCGACCAGGTGTGGCAATGACGATATCGGGGTTGGCTGCCATGAACCCGAACTGTTCCTCCAAACTATCACCGCCAACAAGTAACACAGACTTGAGATCTGTTCCACGAGAGAACTCTTTGACAACCTTCAGAGTCTGGATGGCCAATTCTCGAGATGGCGACATAATCAAGGCACGAACGCCAAATCGGGCACTGTGGGCTCGCAGGCGCTCAATCATGGGAATAACAAAAGCGGCAGTTTTTCCTGAACCGGTTCGCGCCATGCCGACAACATCTTTGCGATCGAGGATGATTGGAATAGCCTTTCGCTGAATGGGCGTAGGGACGGAGAATCCTTTCCGAGTAATAGCCTTGAGAAGATTGCCGTTGAGTCCTAGCAAGGGTTAGCTACGAAGGATTGCGACCTTTGAGAAGTCTCTTACCCATGGCTTGGAAACCACCACCCTTCTTGACAGATCTTCCCTTTATGTTGGACGACTTCCTGAAAGAGGCCGCTTGCTGTAGAGCGATGAACGCCGCGTCGCCATCGTCGTTGCCAGGCTCCGGAGCGTTCAAGATGCCGTCGAAGTCGAAATCGAGACCAGCATCGCCGTCGTTGCCAGCATTTTCGCCATCGCCAGGATAGAGTGAGCCGAGGATATCAACTTCACCCTCGGAGGGAGTAGGCGAAGATCTGCGAGGACGCATCGTGGCTGCCTACTTGTGATGGAGTTGACTTGGCCTTGTGTGCGGACTACTCTAATTAATTCCTTCCTCACTGAAGGAGCCAACTTTTTTTGATCCTTATCTTATCGTCGCGGGGTGGTGTGGGTCCCGCTGTGGCTCCTGCCTTGCAGCGTGCGTGCTTGCCTGCTTCATTGACGTTCTGGCCAAGTTCATTGTTCTTCATCTCTGAACTTACTTACGCGCTACAACTTTGATCTACGCACAAAGAGCGAGCCAAAAATGACCAGCAAAGATACCAAAGATGACAAAGATGCGCTGGATGTCCTGGAGTTGGAGGCGAAGGAGTTTGACAAGGCTCGTCGAAATCTGATGCTGCACCATGCTCACTACTAATGTGCCCTCAGGATGCAGAGATCGATCGAATCTTGAAAGCGTTCCGTCTCGACGCGTAAGAGCATTACTCGCTGATTATATACTTGAAATGCTAACTTTTTATTAGTTATGCTGTCCTAGATCTACAGCCTGGTGTTCCCGAATCTGATATCAAGATTGCCTATCGCAAGAAGTCCCTACTCATCCATCCCGACAAAACGAAGAACCCACAAGCCCCCGATGCCTTCGATCGTCTCAAAAAGGCCCAGACAGAGCTCATGGATGAGAAGCATCGCGAGCGTCTCGATGAAGCCATCGCTGATGCGCGCATGCTTTTATTGCGCGAGAACAAGTGGACCGTGGACAGCGAGGAGCTCAAGACAGACGGGTTCCGTAAAATGTGGCGCGACAAGGCGCGTGAGGTACTCATCGACGCCGAACATCGCCGCCGCAGGCAAATGAAGGCACAGATGCAAGAAGAAGGCCGTGAGCAACGTCGTGTGGACGAGGAGGTTGAAGAGCGCAAGCGCAAGCGCCAGCATGACCAAGACTGGGAGTCAACCAGAGACGAGCGCATCAGTAGCTGGCGGCAGTTTCAGAAAGGAGGTAGATCAGCGGATGGTCTGGAAAAGAAGAAGAAGAAGAAGCCGAAGCCGATTGGCTGACGTCAAGGCTGGGACGAGCGGTTGTTTTCGCGCTGTTACCGCGCTGTTACATTTGGCTGGAAAGGATACAATGGTGTTATTCGATACCACGACACGATATTACACAAAGGTCTGTGAGTTTAATATTGACTACGAACTGGTTAGACTCTAATCAGAGCAGGCTCGACCCGCCAGCCGATGATAAAGCCTCTTTTCTGCTCAACCTCTGTCGGTCATACAGGTGAGTGCGAAGAGCTGTGACCATCTTGATATCCCTACGACGACGCATGTGCATATTCATCATATGCCACCGTAGTGATGCGTCTCCGTGAAGTGAGAGTGAATGAGTGAACTACATTTCGTTTGAGATGAGTGACTTTTGATGGAGCTATCCATCCTATCGTTCTATGCTACAAGCTTAGTATACAACATGTCTCAAGTATTCAGACCTTTCAAGTGTATCCGGATTGGCTTTACACTCCCCACAGACGCCAAATGAACAATATCAACCTTTTGAACACCATCCAATGCACTTCCCTCCCCATCTCTTTCTCTATGTAACAGCCTGAATTATTATACAGATTCTTGACAACATTACTTCTTGTCAGATTCAGAAGTCCTCTTGGAGTCCATGTCACCCTTCTTGGTGTTTTCGCTTCCCGTCGAGGTGCTGTCCTTGCCACCGTCGCTTCCATCTTTTTCTTGATGGGCGGGGTGGTTCGTCAGGGTGTGCCACATTGACTTTAGGAATCCTTCGTTCTTGTGATTCTCAGGGTCAGCATCTGCCGCCGCTGCCTCAGAGCTATTTCAGAGTCAGCAAAACTATTGCCAACCCTCTGTCACATGTCCTTCTCACCTTGGGGATCGGACATTCATCACGCGAGTGGCCGTCTTATCATCCATCTCATCCGCGAGCATTTCGACAATCGTTCGCTGGTTTGCACTAAGGTACTTGGGCATGGCCACGCGGAACTCCACCTTGAGGTCGCCGTTACCTCCACGTCGAGCGCCCAGACGCTTCATGCCCATGCCGCTGAGTGTCATCTTGTCGCCAGTATTGGTTCCGGTAGCAACCTTCACATCAACTGTGCCATCCAGAGTAGGGATTGAGACGCGGCCACCCAGCAGCGCAGTCGTGAGGGGCAGATTGGCGGTATATAGAATATTGGATCCCTCACGGCGGAATTTAGGGTCATTAGCTACGCGAACGAAGAGATAAAGGTCTCCTGGCTGGCTTCGGACGTTAGGGTCAGCAGATCGACCTGTCGCGGGAGCATCACCAGCTCCGTCGACACGAAGGCGCATGCCATCCTCGATACCCGCGGGGATATCCACTGTGATCGTCTTTCGTTCACGAACCACACCATTTCCTGAGCAGGTACCACACTCGGAGCCCTTGGGAATCGTCGTGCCAGTTCCGTCACAGGTACCGCAAGTTGAAGCCATCTGGAATCCACCCATGGAGTGAATACGGGTTCCCGTGCCATTGCAAGACTTGCAAGGTTTCCTATTTGTTCCCGACTTCAGACCGTTGCCCGAACATGTTCCGCAGGTGGCCAAGGGCGTGATCGAAATAGTTTTGCTGGTGCCCTTCGCAGCCTCCATAAAGGTGATGCTTGCCTGGACCTCAATGTTGTCGCCAACCAGGATTTCCTGCTGGAAAGGGTTGGCTCGTCCACCAGCTCCTCCGCCACGTCGCCCGCCAAATGGTCCCTGCTGTCCTGTAAAGGCCGAGAAGATGTCATCAAAGTTGAAGCCGCCACCAAATCCTCCCTGACCACCAAAGCCGTGGAAGGGATTACCGCCTCCACCAAAGGGATCGCCCCCGCCGGGAGCTCCACCACTTGGGTCGAATCCAGCAGCGCCGTAAGTGTCGTACTGCTCCTTCTTCTTAGGATCGGATAGGATTTCGTAGGCGGACTGAATGTCACCGAAGTGGTCTTTTGCCGAAGGGTCCTTATTCGTATCGGGGTGGTACTTCTTCGCTAGACTGTAGTAGGCTTTCTTGATATCGGCTGGTGACGAGCTCTTGTTGACGCCTAGGGCTTGGTAAGGATCCTTTTGCTGGACGGATTTCGTTGCGTGGAACATCTATGGTTCCGTCAGCGATCTCTGTTGAGTCCACGCGAAAATGCTACAATACTTACTCGCTTCGTTGAAGGGATTTGGCTACTCCTATTGAAAGAGCCTCGTTCGTTTGCACCTGCGCGTACAGCTGCGGTGTGCAGCTGCGCAACCTTACCAAGGCATTGAACCTTGGATACGCAAAAGTGACTTTGCGCCAGCACCCGCGCCGGGGTCGCAGCTTTGGTCAAAAGGCTAGAATTCATCGTGCGTTGCAAAATGTCTCTTTCGTAGGATTCGATTCCGGGGATATCAGAAGAGGGAAATGATGGCCAACGGGATATGTGACTTTGAGTTCCGTTATCCCATCCCCGGCGAAATTTGGCTTGGAAATTCTGTGAAGTTCGAGATACATCTCGAGCTTTTCCATAGCTGGGGCCCAGGCCGTTGGTGCCTCAGTCAGCCAGCCGTGACGTCGCCGAGCTAGTACATTTGCAATGATGCTGATTGGCTCCGGGCCGGCCAGCTGCTCAGGAACGGGCTTCAAGGCTCCGATCAGAAGCCGATGATATTGACGTTTCGCAATAATGAATTTCAGCGATTACCTACTATTATTTCATTGGAATCAGAGTCAGTTTCACTCTTTCCGTTCAAAACTTGATTCATGATGGCTACGTGAGGGTTCTGTTTGGACACCAATCCCGGCTCCGTTAATTGGATCCGACTTCTCGAGAATTTGAAGCTTTTCTTGACTGATCGTATAAAGGTATGCCGAGTCTACCCCGAACTGCCGTCAGCAGCCGAGCTTTCGGTTCAACATTGCATTAGTAATAAATCGCAAGCCAACAATCACAACGCGAGAGCCTTTGCTACCCTTTGAGACTTTACTCGAAATGACATCATTCAATCACGAACTTGAGGGGGCGCGGATAGAGTTGGGATCTCAACGTGGTTATGTAGGCTAAGCTTTGGTGCCACGCCTGGAATCGACGGGGCTGACGCATAATTGGCCCCTTATTTACAGAATCAAACATCCAAATTCCCGGTAATACTGGCTTTTTGACTTCTCGAATCAGAAAGGTGGATCAACAAGGAAGCGTTATGAACTGGGAAAAGGCCTAAAAATCGATTTCGAAAGGCGGAGTCCCATGATAAACTATCCATGGCCTGTAAAATGATCGTGGTAAAAAGTCGAACCAGAAAATAAAAGAAGCTGCAAATCCACAATCGACCCACGAGGCATCCCAGCCAGCAACGCCTTATAAAACACCCGAAACTCCACCAATGTAATCATTCCATGCCGTTCAAATTCTGTATCCCTATTGCGTCACCGGTACCGCTTGAGCCCTGGGATTCGTCATCGTATCGTGATGGATCTTGTAGATGAAGTCGACAATCACGTCGTTTTCCTGAACGCCCATGCCATTAAAGTGTTTCCGCACCTGGACTGCAAGTTGGTTTTTACTTTGGCGTCTGGCTTGTCGCCGGCGTACCATTGTCGGGGAGTGGACACCAATGCCGTTGGGTTGTGATAGAATCCACTGACGGTAGGGGTTCGAGAAGGAAGTGGGTGTGTTGAGTCGGTGTTCGCGGCGGTACGCATGGAGGACGTCTCGGTCGAAAGTAGACCATTGTAACTAGAATAAGACCCGTAAGCATTGGGGATTGTTTATCGCGAGATCTCGACGACTGGAGGAAAGGCCAAGACAACAAGAAGAGTAGTAGAGGGGTGACGAACGCTGGGTGGAGAAGGCTCAGCAGGTTTCGGAGGAGGAACGACGGCAGCATTTGAGACTTCGCGAAGATGAGAGCTACTCTGGTGGCTGGCGCCGCGACGCATCTTAGTAGCAGAGTGACCGATCTGGTTCTTCTCCTTCGCATGTGGCGTGTCGGCCTTGTGATCGTCGTGGTTGCGAGCGGCTTTCGCTGGCGGCATTGTGGGCAAGTTTCTCGGTGAAAATAATCGAGGAGTTGGGACGAAATTGGCTGAGAGAGCAGGTGGTCATGAGAAATTCGTTTCGAATCGAAAGGCAGTCGAGGTCAAGTTGCAAGGCGTAAAGAATCACATAGCATGTGCTTGAGAAGAAGTGAGAGATAAAGAGCGAAGAGAGAGAGAGAGAGGAGATGGATAAGAGAAGGCGAGCAACGCTGCGCCGGCGTCGGTGCGCCTGGGCAATTTTCGGGCGGTGGAGGGATGGCCAGACAAGACGCGAAAAGACCCTTGCTAAAGCGACGGATGCTCTCTCACGTCACGTCACACACAGCAGAGCGAGCCCACCTACAACGAAACGAGGCGGGGTAGCGTCGTGCCATCGCTTATACGTAGTGCTTGTTACCAGGTACAGTACTAGACTGGCATCTGCGATTGTTCTTCTTGCACCCCATAGCATTCGTCTGCAACACCCGGCAACGTGAGAAGTGTCTGGCTGGCTGAGTAGTCGTGGCTCGGGCTGGCCGTGAGCTCTGACGCGAGCGGGCCCTGAGCCACAACGACAATTGTTCGCTAGACCAGCTGCTGGATTCGGAGATGCAGAGCCGCGCTGCGCCCTTTTCGGCTTTATCCACTTTTAAGGGTCCCTGATAAGAACTCAAATCCCACATTTCAAGTCAGAAATCCCATGCTATTCTAGTCTAGAGTAGCTAGTTACGAAGTCGTTGCAAACTGTCCCAGAGATTGTAAGGTATTTTCGGGTTGACTGGCGTGGGGCTCTCAAGGAGCGTCGCTCACGATACGTACTATGCCATGCATGCGAGTTTTCTCACCCAGGCAAGATCATCACAGTGGGTCGGAGTAATGGCGCGCATCAACGGCAGACGCATGACGCAGGCATAGATTGGCATCGCAAGGCATTCCCTTGAGCTTATTTCTGTAGTATTGGCCAGTCTATCTGCGGAGTACAGGTTTACCCATCTTCTGTGTTGATTCGAATAATACAAAGCTACGTAGCAAGTAGCTGAAGCACGCTTCGGAGCAGATTGGGCAGGCTGACGAAGCGTAGGCAGCTTTCCGCTGTCAAGCTGATCGAGTCTCGGCTTCCCGCACCAACACCCAGCGATAATTATCCAAGTGAAACACTAGGAAATAAATGTTAAAACGGTTCCGTACAGTACTGTTACGTATGTAGACAACATCCTAAAATTGTAGTGCCTCCTCGATCAGATCAGCAGTCTGGCGTCTCATAACAAATGGACCTAAACTTTACTCCACTCCGGCGAAGTTGTGGATTCTTTCACCACGAACAGAGCTGCAATCTATCCATCTAGTCTTGTTCCCGTGCTCCGCCGCGCCCGTTTATGGGGCAACCCAGGTTAGTTGCAGATGTGTTTTAAGATGGCGTGTCTATAAGTCAGGGTCCGTGAGGCATGTGCCTCTCCCCTCGGATGCAAGTAATTATCTGAGCACCGGAGAGAAATGCCTAGTAATAGCCCCTCGTCAATCAAGAAGGCATCGCTGTTCTCGGCTATTCGTGGTGCCAGGAGCATGTAACGTGAGCTCAACAGGTGACCGAGGGTGTGATGCGGCCTTTCGAATTCTCCAAGGGGCGATGTTCCATGCAAAACATCACGATGGGGCGAAGACTTGGGTAATAGACGGGGGGGGAGTTGCTTGGGCATCGGCTTATGGTAACGTCCAGTATTGTCAGCTGTGGCTGGCATTTCTGCGCCCGACGCGCTGCAAATGACACTCGGTCTCCCCACCCTTCAACAACGCTTTTCTTTCCACCCCAGTCCTTAAGACCTGGGCTTATGTCTCCTGCTACTCTAGACGAAGGACAAGTATCCGATGTGCAGAGCCTTGAAACTCGAGGCGACGCTAGTTGAGATGGCATACGAAGCGAAGTGTCATTGCTGGCGTGCGCTGGATTGGTGTGTAAAGTAGACCGATTCGTAGGCTAGTCTACTGTAGACTACTCTGTAGCAGTCGGTCGTCTACTCTAAACAAGGTAGATGGTACGCATGTCGCGACGATGCAGAGACGGGGAACGAGGTACGTAGTGGAAAGAGACTGGAGACGTGAAAAATGTGCTCTGGGGTTAGTGTCGCAGGGGTTGAGGTGGCGGGCGACAGCGGACGCTAAATACCTTAAGACGACCAGGGGACAGGGGTCGACGTGACGGCTGGCGCAGACGAGCGAGTGAGCTTCTTTCCATTTGGAGCGTCTGGAGACTCTCCAACTGGCAAATGGTGACGAGGCTTGCAGTAATCAGAGTGTTGTGAGGCCTGGAGAAGAGTCTCCCAGGGAGCTCCCATAAAACTCCCCAGTCTACCCGTGCTGTCCGACGACGCGGACGCAGCTCTGCCTGCTGCTCTGCTACTTCCCTGGAGCAACTTGATCGGCCAACATCAGCTCGCTTCCGACAAAGGTCGCTCGCACTTCATCGAATCAGCTTCTTATTCTTCTCATCCCTATTCTTCCCCTTCCGTTCTTCATTTCTCCCTCCTCCCTTCTAGCGGCCACGACTGTATTCTGCTTGCTCGTTGGCCTCATCCGGTTGGCCCCATCGTCCGCGGTCTCGGTTGACTTCTTCGCCCATACCATAAATTTCTACAGGCCTCATCTCTTTCTTCGCAACCCCTATCGGCGCTTTATAAAAGAGATATCCCTTCGGTACCCCGTACGTGCAGCTAGGCAGAAGGTAAGAGTCCTCG
This sequence comes from Coccinonectria pachysandricola, assembly GCA_003693555.1. Taxonomy (NCBI): domain Eukaryota; kingdom Fungi; phylum Ascomycota; class Sordariomycetes; order Hypocreales; family Nectriaceae; genus Coccinonectria; species Coccinonectria pachysandricola. The sequence goes on from QUZF01000031.1 coordinate 159,570, forward strand.
TTCTCTCCCTCCCTCGATCATCCTTCTTCAGCCTCGACCCCCACACGATCATTGTCCGCTTCAACGCGCTCCACCACGGCCCTCTCAGCCCGTGCCCGCGGGGGTGGTCAAAGCCTACCAACGCCAGAAGCTTCTTCGGATTCGGGAAGATTGCTGGGCGTCGAGGGCGTCCGGTAACGAAGGCGACCTTTTGTTTCAACTTGCAGTTGCTGTCGGCCTTGCCTTTTCTTACGCCTATCCGGGTCATCAGGCTTCGCTAACGCTCCCCGTCTGCGTGCGTGCCGATCTCCTCGACTCTGGCAGTAAGGGGTCTTCCTCCACCCCTCGATCGATGATCAGGCGCAGTCAGCTGTGACCCATCAACCACTCATCAGCCTGGAGTCTCACATCTGGAGGCTAACTTCCGACTCCTGATTTGAAGCGTAGCCACTGGACAACGACGGATGGACTAGGACATTTCAGGACATTTCGAGGCAGCGGGCTCATGACCGAAAAGTCCCTAGTCGCGGTCCCACATCCCGACGTTCCCAAAAAGATGCCGCTCGACGTTCTGATCCACTTCACGTTGCTCACAACACGCGACGAACCGCAGGCTAACCACTGAGTAGCTACCACCACCCTTGCCCTTCTGTGACTCCGGAACCTTGTCGCAAGAGATGGCAAGCTGAACTAAGGCCGCCAATCTGACTCGTGTTTGTGTGCTTCTCTCGGGCTTTTGAGACGGGCCCAAATCTCTATCTGCTCCTCGATGCGCTGCGGCACAGATGCCCGTTTAACGTCAACGGCCTCACCCAAGACCACCCTCTCAGCTGTTGCGCCCTCGCGGCATTTCGGCTATCTTGCGCACGGCCTCTGAGCATCTTCTGACGCAACTATTAATATCCACGCCCTCTATCGGAGCAATCTTGTAACACGTCAAGGAGGATCTACTGCGTATTAACCTTGGTCGCTTAATAGTATGCATGCGCATCTCCCACCGACGAAAGCCGGAGCCAGCACCTTTCTAGCTTTGGATAAACGGACTACGGGATCTCGTTAGATGAGGTCATGGCATCTGTTTTTGAGAACCAGCCCTTCGACATCAAGCCCACGCTCCCCATTTCTCCCGTCAGCTCCAACGCAATGGGCCCCGCACACCAGGCTTCGCCCATAGAACTGGCGCAGGGAAGTGATGTAGGCCGGCACAGAAGCCACTCGGCAGATCGCGTCGATCCAGACGGCAAAGCGGATGACCATAATGGCGCTTCGTCAAATTCAGATGGCGCTGGCCCGGCGAGGAAGAGACGCCGAAGTCGCAAAGGCCTCGACAAGAGATTTGAATGTCCAACCGAGGGTTGCGGAAAGAGTTACTCCCGGGCTGAGCATCTGTAAGATGCAACTGAGATATAACACCAACGTCACTCGTTTGATGCTGACTTCTTGATAGATACCGCCACCAACTCAATCATAGTTCCAAACAAACCTTCCACTGTAACTTTCCAAACTGCACGCGGACCTTTGTCCGCGGCGACTTATTGAAACGTCACATGGACCGTCATGCGGCCAAAGGTTCCCAGCTAAACCAGAGAGATAGTGTCACTGGGCAGGTTGCTCCGATGCTAGCCCCTGGCTCCAGCTCACCAGATATCAGTCGGAATTCAGGCAACTATTCACTACAGCATCCCAGCCAGATGCGTTACGCGACACCTCAAGACGTGACGCCCTACTCGCCGATGACGAACACTCCGCCAACCATGTACCAGAACGGGGCTCTCACAACCGGCAACGGCAACGACGGCTACATGTCTCAACGTCAAGTTTATGAGAACCCTACGTCCCGGGTATCACAGTCACAGTCACATTCCCCTACTGCAACACAGCGCCCAGAAATGCGTTCAATGCCCGCGGCACGGAATATCATTCCAACTGTCGACGGCCATCAAGGGTACCAGCCACAGCAAACTACCATGGCGCACAGTAACGAATTCGTCTCTCAGCAAAGCATGATACCAATGAGTCTGCCTCCGCAGCAATACCCCAGCGGCCAGGATTCGACGAATCAAGATACCGAACAGACTTATGGCGCCACGACAACAGCAGAGTATTCGGAGCCGGGTACTACGCAAGCGGGAGAGTTGATGATGTTGGACCAAATGGCGATGCCTGGGACAGTACCAGTATTCGGAGGGGATGGGGATCTCAATAAGTCGCCATACGTCGGCATGCCAGAAGATTTTATGGCGTTTCTGTTCAACTCTCCCAGCTCTTCTTCGATGGCGCCGATGGTGCAAACGGGATACTCCAGGTCAGGAACATATCCCATGGTATTCGATATGATGACTAACACGTTTTAGTTATACCGATCTCCAAAGCAACCAGTTCAATGTATCTTTTCTCGGAGCGGAGCCTCCTGGTTTGGGATATTTTTCTACGGCGCCTCAGCAGGTGATGGCGGTGAACAACATCCTAGACCAACCTGTGCCTGAAGCATCGATATCGGACGAGAAGAGTCAGGAACTGTATGAGTTCATCAAGGAACGTCTTCATGATTCTAAACACGCCCCGATGGACCGCCGGTGGGGAGATATCTTGGAAGGTGGCCGCACCGATGGCGATCACATGCTGAGCAAGAGAATGATGCAAGCCTACATAGGCTCTTACTGGTATCACTTTAGCGATCAGATGCCCATTCTACACAAACCGACATTTTCTCCCGACAAGACGCCAAACCTTCTCTTGCTGGCAATGATGTCCATAGGTGGTGCTTGTCTCGACAGGTCGCATGGTCAGGATGTGACGAAGGCTGGTGCACAGCTAGCCAACTTTATCGCCTGGCATCTGCGATGGGACATTTTCATGGATTCCAACTTTAGACCGCCTGCCAAACTCTGGGTGTTTCAGACCCTGATTCTCCTTGAACTTTACGAGAAGATGTATTCATCGAGAGAGCTACACGAGCGCGCTCATATCCACCATGCGACGACAATTACGCTCATGCGTCGCGGGCGCTCCTTGATCGGAAGGTCGGCGATGGATACGCCACCGAATCCTCGTGACGGTTCCATGGGCTCCCGACAGTCGTCCACGTCGAGCGCTGTCCCGAATGCCGACAAATGGTGGGAGCAGTGGGTGATCAACGAGACAACCCGACGAGCTGCATTTGCCGCGTTTATCATCGACTCGATCCATGCTACCATGTTCGGGCATTCAGCATTCATGGTTGCGCATGAGATGAGACTCCCGCTGCCTTGTGATGACTCGTTATGGAGAGCAAATAACAGCACGGAAGTCCATAGGATCGAGTCCAATTTACAATCGAACGGCATCAAGCCCATGTCGTTTCTGGAAGGCCTCAAGCGAACATTGAGCGGGCAGGAAGTCCATACCACCTCTTTCGGCAGGACTGTCCTCATGGCAGGACTACTGAGCGTATCGTGGCATATGAACCAACGAGACCTTCAAGTTAACGTGCTGGGCGGAGGCATCATTCAGGCACTAGGCGGCCGCGACAAATGGCGTGCCACCCTTACACGAGCCTATGATATCTGGAAGACAGACTTTGACAAGGCCTTGCAGCGAAGCGATCCTTCGGCCGACCCGTATCGTGATGATGAGGCTAAGAGAAACGAATTCAACGTTGTATTCGAGAGTCGGACCGTCCTCCATCACCTGGCGCACATGGCTATGCACGCCGATATTGTCGATTGCCAGATGTTTGCCCGCGCAAAGCGGCTGCTCGGTCGGTCTATCGGACCGCAAGAGTTCAACAGTGCACAGCGGCGAATCAAAGACCACTGGGCGCATTCAGCTAAAGCCAGAGATGCGACGTTCTACGCTCTGAAGTTTCTATGTTCTGTGCTGGCACCAGATCAAGTGGGTGCGCCGCACGCAGGTGGATACCACCTAGACGAGCTATACGATGCTCGCGACGACGTGCTTCTGAATCGGCCTTGGGTCCTATACTTTGCGGCACTGGTTGTATGGTGCTACGGCTTCGCTCTGGAGGGGCCGTGTCCAAACGCGCCACAGCCGACAAATTACCAAGACAGGCTTCGCTGCATGAGAGAATATCTCATTACATTCAGTAACATTGAGAATCCGGCCGACTTGCAAGGGAGGACCGGCATCAACTGTAACACTGCTCTACTTATGATTCTGAGGGATAACTTTGAAACAACTCGCTGGGAACTGCTGCACGAAGGCAGCGCTCTACTAGGCAATTGCATCATTCTCAATTCTGGGGGTACGGTTCACTGAGAGCTTGCGTTGGGAGAAGTTTCGGACCTGCCCTCTGAGGAGAACCTCAACATTGAGAGCTGGGACTTTGGGCAGAGACACCGAATTAGATGAACGTACGACGGTATATAATTGCGTTTTGTATGATGTGGATGTATAGCTGTTAGTCCTGTTACTTAGAATACCCCTACTATTTACTGGCGGCAGCATTTGTTTCTTGAAAACATGATTTGAGCTTCGCTTAAATACGCTTCCAAACTTGGCAGGCTGGTCTGGAAGCTTTACCTTACTTCAACTACTACTCTGCCAGGTCTAGAAAGCTAACTTCAGAGTATACAAGGTTCTTGATTTCTCTGTCAAACAACGGCTCCGTGGACAAGCCCGAGCCCGACTCTCCGCGAAACCATTCACAGTCATATGCATCTTCCGACTACTAGTACTACTCCACTGGAGGATGTACAACGTCAAGCACATCCACCACCTCCATCTGAGCGTCGAGCAGCAGCCCTGGCAACTCCAGAGCGATGCTTCCGTCGTGCAAGATCTCATCTTCGTCTTCGTCTTCGTCTCCCGAGTCCTCCATCATGACCTCGACATCGTCGTCTTCGTCTTCGATGTTGAAGAAAGCGCCGTAGGATATAAGTAGGCCATGGGGTATCGAGTCTTGCTCCGCCTCGCCATGGTCGCATGAGGCGGCTTTCCAGAACGCGGTTGGGCCGGCAGGGCCGTGGACATCGTACTCGCTACGGTCGCACGTTAGGCCGTATGTTCAGGTTCCGCAGTCGTTTCACATTCACGGGAAGTGGAAGAAGAAGGATGCAACTGACTGACCTGTCAAACCAGTTACCAACGACGCCGCGCGCTGAACGCACGCCGCCGACTTGGATGCCCTCGCTGCGCCACCGATCTTGGCCTTGTATTACCGAGAACGTCGTCCACCTTACTTCACCTTCTCGGGTCAATCGTACAGTTCCTTTGGTGCCGAATACAGCCAGCCGTGTCAGCTTGAAGCCCGTTTCTATCCCAGTCCGTCTCGGGCTGGGTCACTTACCTCGAATATGCGAATGAGCGTTCTCGTCAAATGAATTATCTACGGACCGCGATACGCCACGGAAGTGTACAACTGGTAGCTCTTGACCATCGTCGGGACCGGGAGGCTCAATGCTCGTAACGTGAAGGCACATTAGGATGAGACGGGTAGCCTCGCCAACATCGAGGGCATGGCGTGGCGTGTCTTCGGAGATTAAGTCACCGACAGGAAAGTTGTAGCTGAAGAGGTCGTTGAAGTCGAGGAAGCAGATGATCTTGGCACACGGTCAGCTTTGAAGTCCGGGAAGCAGGCGTGGGAGTATGGTTTACATACGCGGAACCATGTCCCCGTGACGCCGTAGGGATCTTGAGCTTCCAGGGTTGAGATATCGTTCTCGAGTGGCGGCTGTATGTAACTATTTGGCCACGATCCGGAGAACGGAATGTCCCACACTTCGCTGAAGACGTGCGAGATGAGTCTCTTGGATCGGATGTTATGGGAGAGGACGATGAGGATGGCCTCAACCTTTTCCCAGTCCACGCGATCAGTCCCGTCGTCGCGAAAGGGACCCCAGCGCGTGTGCTGCGTGTACTGCCTCAAGTCATACACCTTCGAGCACGCAAACGGATAGGTGCGGGTTGACCGCAAACGCCCTACGTTGAGGATAGATCTGCCGTAGAGGCTGTGGAGCTTGGCGCTCTGCTGGTGGAGGCGCTCCCGGGGCGAGTCGACCACGCAAGTGCCGGAGCCGTCGGCCTTTGCGGCGCGGACGTTGGGGCTGCGACGCTCTGAGCGGACGCGCTCAAAGAGTGATGAGCGCTGGAGGAAGGCCTCGGATGTGGACTCTTCGCTGAAGAGCGTCTGGAGGAGGGAGATGTTGCGCGAGGCGGCGTGTGTGCGAGATAGGTTGATGGCCTCGCCATCGGGAGAGGCGTTGGCGAGGAGGCGGTTGACGATGGTGTAGGCGCGCTCCAGCTCGGGTTTCTTAAGAGTTGCGAGGTTAGATTCGATTGACGACGCATGGTAAATCTCATCAGATCTTTTGTGTCTAACCTTGTGAGCGGCGTCCTTACGACTGCAGATAGCCTCCAGCCAAACTAGATTATCGATCTCAGTTTCCCAGTCTAAGTCAAGATGACTGGGTGTATCCTGCAGGCGTTTTAGTCCCAGGCCTTCTCGCCGCAGACGTGCGCTACGCGAGGCACGGGTAGCATACCAGATTTCTCAGATAGACATCCTGATGAAGTTTGCGATTTCCCTTGACGAAAGCTCGTAGATTCGCATTCACGCTGGGCAATGCGACGAGGTCATGTGGGGCGAGCCACTGGAGTATATGATGTAAGATCTCAACTGGGAGGGCAGTAAGCGGGTCGTGAGGTTTAGACGTGGCCATGGGTAGAGTCAAGGTCGATCCTGGGGTATGAACGAGGTGAAAAGGTGGTTGTTTTGAAGTGGTGATGATGAGGCGCGGTGTGAGTCGAAGTAGCAGAGTAGGTGGCCAGCTCTCGGATCGGAGGTAGTGGAGGTAGCAGGGAAGTAGCCCCGGCCGGCCGCAGCGGGTGGGGGGGTTTCTATGGGCTCCACTTGAGCGTGGGCGCGCACCCTAGACTGGCCGGAGCATTACCCCGGATATTTGGATATACGCTCCGCAGATGCAGCACGCATTTACGTACTGTACTATGTTGTCTCGGAACTCTAGGAATCGTGTATTCATCTTGGTGGTCTCTCTCCCTCCCCGAAACAACTCTCTATCCGGCGGCGTCTCAGAGCTTGGCAGCATCCGGGTCAACGTTGACCTTTCCATGCTCACAGATGGCCAAGAGTAAATCATCACTCCTCCTTCTCATCGTGCCTCGCAGCGTGGCGAGCTTCTTGCCCACCTGAACTATCTCACAGTGGATCAGCACTTCCTCACCCACGGGGACTGGCCGCATATATGTGACGTTTAGAGTGCGACTGACGCCGAGATACTGCCAGAAACCCGGAGCACCGACAAAGACGAGTGGCATCGTGGTGCAGAAGTCAAAGAGCGACGCAGCGCAGCCACCGTGCAGGTTCTGCAAGCGGTTCGCATTCTCTGGCTGAACCTTGTAAGAGAAGACGACGGACGGGTGAGGACCAGATGGGTTGGTGGATACTAGCTTGAGGTTGGGCACGAGAGAGGCCATCCAGTCCTATCGTCATTAGCAAAGGACTTGGTAGTAGTAACGGTCTCCTCTCTCGCAGCCAGGATGATACCTACTCCAGCTTTGGCATGTCCCTCGTCGTCCTCTGTGAGCCTCAGCCACTCCTCTATCTTCTCATCTGGCGTGCCGTGCTCGAGGACATGATACCTGCCCTCATCCCCGGACTCCGCATTCCCACGATTCCTTTGGTCGGAAACACCCATAGTGTGGGATTTCGAAAGAAAAAGAACCCAATGACTGCTGAGACGGGCTGGGATTGAACAAGGCGAGTTGCTGGGGATGGCTGGGTTTGAATGGCACAGAGCCGTGGATTCGCCAGGTTTGCCGTACTACTGCCCCGGGCGATCGATGTCTTCACCAGGAATGAGTGCGGCAGAATGCGACGTGACAATAATGGAGGTAGAGGGAGCTGGAATGGATGTCGAAGCCGAAGCTTTCTCTTTTATAAAATGTCGTCTATTTACCAAAGAATAAAAAGAAGGAGAAGAAGAAGAAGAAGGAGAAGAAACCAAAACGTCCTGGTAAACCCCAGGAAACTGCCTACAGTGGTAAGTTAGAATGTATTCCAGGCGGGGTTCGGGGGTTCGGTACGTTCTGGCGGCCCCCCTGAAATTGCCGAGGTACAGTAACTCGCAGCGCCACAGGTGCCGCCGACCTTCACTAAGGCAGTTGACGATCCGACATTCGGTGGGAAGGTTGCTTGCCTACAGTATCGCAGGTAATCTGCAACCTCGACGCCAACCCACCACATGAACCCCTAGTCACCACGTCTTCCATCGCACCCTCGCTGTCCTCCCTCCCCTTTCGCTCTACAGCATAGACCCCTAGTCACCAGTCGTCGAGTGCTTGCCTTCTCGCCTCGTTCAGCTCGCGATGGAGTTCGTCACAGCCCTCCGGGGCACATTTGACGACCAGAAACCGTCTCTCTTCGAGCTGCTCTCCGAACAGCAGCTCAACGCTCTCCTCCCACCAACATTGCGATACCTACTCACTGTAGCAACACAGAGACACCCCCGGTACCTCCTCCGAATCCTCAACTCTTTCGATGAGCTCTACGCCGCATCGATGCTCCTCGTCGAGCGCTACTACCTTCGCACCCGAGGGGGCTCTTTTACCGAGAATTTCTACGGCCTCAAGCGCGAAAAGGCCCTACACGCAGAGATTCCTCGGGCCTCCATGGCTGCGCCAGGTCTGGTTCGCGAGTCGCTCAGACTCTCGACCAGTGACGTCTGGCGAAACCTCGCCGTACTCGTCGGCGTTCCATATCTCAAGCGCAAGCTCGACGAGAGCTACGAAGTCAATGCGCCTCGAGCGCTGCTTGGAGCTGCGTACACGCGCATGCCCGAGAATCCCACCCTTCGCCAACGATTCATTCATTACTACAGGTGGTTTCTACGAAATATATATCCCAGCGTCAATGCCGCCTACTGCTTTGCTATACTCGCCTTCAACCTGGCCTATCTCTTTGATAGCAGCAAATACCACAGCCCACTTATGTGGCTCATCGGGACGCGGGTTCGGCGTATGAACTCGGCAGACTATAGAGCCATCGATGCTCTGTCGGATGCGTCAGAAAAGGGCCACCGACCTGGTCAAGGATCCTGGCTCAACCCGCGGGTGCTTAGTTCCCGCCTGCTCTCTAGTCTGTCGGTACTATTACCGACCAGCATATTTGCCCTCAAGTTCCTTGAGTGGTGGTATCAGTCCGACTTCGCAAAGCAGCTGTCTCGCAAGGCGACTGAGAGTATCAATCTACCGCCACCCATCCTCTTTGGGCTGCATCGCTTGAAGAAGGAGCCTGAGGAGAAGAGCGAAGACTCAGTCGAGGAAGAAGATAAGACGCCGTCAGCAGAGGATTCGCCGATTGCAATACCGTCCATGCTACCAATCCACACCGTTGAGTTTCCGAGAGACTCCTCCCTGTGTCCAATTTGCCATGAAGACATGGTGAACCCGACGGCATGCCAAACAGGCATCGTCTACTGCTACTCATGCATTCACAAGTGGCTGGAAGGCATGCATCCACGACAGGAAACCTTCATGGAGGATCGACAAGGTAAATGGGAAAGTGGACAAGGGAGATGCGCCGTCACAGGCAAGCGTGTGCTCGGCGGCACGGAGGGCCTACGCAGAATCATGGTGTGAGAACGAGATGGCGCATATTGCATACTCACCGGAGCTTTGGCGTTACAATACCCCGTCGTGTATCTTCTGCCAGCAATTCTATGCCTTCCTATACTTTTGGATCACCTATTCTCCCCAATTCTCTCGTGAGGTATTGATTGAATTACGGGGTTGGCGCGGTCGACTCTGGTATTTGCCGCGCCAAAGGGAGGAATGCAAGCGCGTGTCGCCTGTCTCAGATTGCTGCTCCGTCACTCACGAGCACCATGTTTTACGTCTCTTAGACTGTCTCCGCAACGGCCGATCGTTACTTTCTTGATTCATTGCCGAATCTAGCAGTATCATTCGGCGGTGCGGCTAAAGACGCGCGCCTTATGGAATGGCAGTGGTGATAGAATTGCCTCGAAACTGGCTACTCGCCAACCTTCCGAAACCCGAAAAATGACATTGTCCGCTATCGAATTCTCCGTCCTTGCCAACGTGGGATCTTTGTTTAACTCGCCGGCTTTTGATAGTCGCATGGTGTCTCGAAATCGTGGTCTAACCACGCCTACAATCCAACCTGGTGACAAATGCTCTGAAAATGCCAGCCTCTGGGCAGTCCCTCCGTGGTTGGGCATGGAAATGGGCGAGGCTGCTGGATGAATATAAACCCCATTCGACTTCCTCAATATCGACTTTACTTATGTTCCATCTCATCCTCTCTAATAATCAATCACTTTGGTCAACATACTCATTGCCTCATCGATCTTCCGCGTTCAACTGGCCCGAATTTTGGTGGCCATCAACACCAACATGGCTTACTCACTGACTACTTCCTACATTGGGGAGTCCCTGCTCTCCGGCTTCAACTGGATGGACGGAAAAGACCCTTCTAACGGATTTGTCTCGTAAGCCACACCCCTTGCCCTCATATAGATGTTAGGCTAGACCCTAAATGCATGGACAGGTACCAAACACAGCAAGATGCCTTCAACCAAGGCCTATACTCTATCGACCCAGACACACAAGCAGTTCGACTAGGTGTCGACTCAACAAATCAATACAGCATCGACGAAGGCCGGCCTAGCGTCCGACTTGAAAGTAAAGAGTCATACCAGCACGGACTATTCATTGCAGACTTCCAACACATGCCCCCTTCGCAATGTGGTACCTGGCCAGCATGTTAGTTCGCACCTGCATCCAAACTTTCTCAGGGCCCAATCCCATAGTTCTTTGAAGCACAACACTCTAACATACTGCAGTCTGGGCTTACGGTGCTGAGTGGCCTGAAGGTGGTGAGCTCGACATCATCGAGGGTGCCAACCAAGCCTACCGTAATGTCATCTCCGGCCACACCTCCGACGACTGCTTCCTTGACCCTGCCGATGAAGGCCTCTTCGCTGGCGAGCGTCGAAACCTTGACTGTGCCATCGGAACTCATAACGTCGGCTGTGGCTACAACCCACCCGCCAGTGATACGTCGTCTTACGGAGACGGTTTCAACGCGGTCAACGGTGGCATCTACGCTGTGCAATGGGACTCTGACTACATTCGCGTCTGGCATTTTGCCCGCGGTTCTGTACCGTCTGATATTGCCGAGAAAAAGCCTGATCCTGAGGGTTGGGGCTTGCCACAGGCCATCTTTGGCGGTAAAAAGTGCAACGTGGATGACTACTACAGTAACATGAATCTTGTTATCAATATTGTAAGTGCTCGTCCATTATATTACCCGTGAAACCCATGGCTTGGATCGGCTAACACTGATGACTAGAACTTCTGCGGTGACTATGGTGACGGGACTTGGAATACTTTTGATACCTGCCGCAGCTTGGCTCCTACGTGCAACGAATACGTTGCCAAGAACCCCGAAGCCTTCAAGAATGCGTACTGGGAAGTCAACTACATAGACGTCTACTCGCAAGACGAAACTTCTACCTCCGCTTCTGCCTCCCCATCAGCTCCTTTCCCTACCTTCTCGGTTGCCTTCAACAAAACTACCACAGCTGAGCCCACGCTTACTACAACGATGACCAGCTGGTCCACCAACGTCATCACTGTTCCCAGCGAGGGCGGCTCTGAGACTATCGAAGTCTCACCCGAAGGCACTGGTGTTCCCGTCAACCCTGCCCGTATCGACGACTATTCCTACCTCGGCTGCTTCGGCTCCACCGGCGGCTTCCGCACCTTTGTGTCATCTGACGAGAGCCTTGAGATGACTCTAGAGCGCTGCGTTGAGTCGTGCGGTGATTTCACATACGCTGGCATCTTTAGTCGCCGATGCTACTGTGCAGACACCGTCGATGCCGTGACCAGTGCCCTTCCTGACGAATCCGCCTGTCGCAATCCTTGCCCTGGAGACCAGGACCAGTTCTGTGGTGGCATCGCCAGCGCGAGTACAAACTCTACCGTTCGCCGATCCCATGTTCGTCGCCAGATCCCCAACAACTACCTTCTCACTGTGTATGGTCGACTCAGCGACATCGGCGAGCCCGCCCTGCCGCCCGCCATGCGACCCATTGCGCCCACTTCTGCTCCCGAGGAGATCATCACCACCGTCTACTACTATACTGTGTGCTCCACGGAACCAAGTGTTCTCGTGCGCGAGAAATATGTCGCTACTGTGAATGGCGATGTCGCTGCCGACGTTCCCATGACCACTAAAGTGGTTACATGCGAAGGGTGTGGCGAGCAGGGTGAAAGTACAGTTACTCTGACGGTACCTGTAACGATGACAATACCTGTGGTGAACGCGGAGGGAACTTCCGATGCGGCTGTGACAAGCTCTGCCCCTTCTCAACGCATCGAGGTTGATGCAGTCGAGGCCAAGTACCGCACCCTTGTATCGCATCAGAGCATCGACGCTGAGCTGGTCAAGGTCACCAACGTGACCGTCAAGGGTGCTTGGCAGACGCCGACTCCCACACCTGGCGTTCGAAACAAAACGCCGGTCGTGAGCGATTCTTCTTGGAATACGATGAGGGATGCCAGAGGTAGCATGGCCATGACATTGGCTGTAGCCTTGGTGGTTGTGGTGATGCTGTGAGTGCGATAAGAAAATGTACATGCTCAATTTGTTCTGGTCGATCTTCAACTTTAATCTGGATATGGGAGATGTACAGGAAAGGAACAGGAAAGGGAGGGAAAGGCGATGTTGATATACCACGGAGCTTATGGAAGCGATGGCGTTTTGGTACTGTTTTTTCCCGTCTGGTCTCATAACATAGAAGCAGCATAATTTATAATTCAGCAAAAGTCCTGCATGTGTCTTCTCTGAGCATCTTAAAAGGTTGCGTACTGAACACCCTGAGCTATCATCTGGATGTACTCATGTGTATTTGTAGTCTATACTTGATACTGTCGGGGTTTCCATATGTAGTCTAAATATCAACGACGACCGCACGGCTCTTTACTTTTCCAGAGTTGCCATTCATCTGAGCCGCATTTACCATCAGCCCGCCATTGTTACTACCTGGGCCTGACATTAACCACTTCCACAGCACACTGTGGATGCCATGATACAAGAGGCTCAAAGCATCAAGCCATGTCCGATTAGGGAAGCAATCACCGATGAGACCACGACGAGGTCGTGACATGAGGCGCTCATATGCGGCCTGGAAATCGTCCCAAAAGACCGATTCCTTCCCGTATCCGAAGTGGACGTGGCCGAAGACGTGTAGTCGGGGTTTTACGCGCCATAACTCACGCAGGAGGTGGGGACAGCCTAGGCTAAGATCGCGGTGGTGTAGCTTAAGGATATGGGTGAGCTTGCAGGAAAACGCAGTGGCGGGCACGAGGATGGGCGACGACTTACAGGTGGAGTGTGGGTGACGAGGATATCTGTCTCTGGCGGGACTTTACTTAACCACGGTTGGTTCGAATCGGTATACTGGAAGCTGTTTGATCGTGAACTGGATTAACCCCGCTGAATCGAGAGAGGTCATGACTCGTCGACTTACGCGAATGTCTGGTCGCCAATGTTAGGAATGTCTGGGACGCCAAATATAGCAATCTGGCGCCCCTTGACCTCTTGAATAGATTGGCCACTCTCGAGGTACGTGATGCCGCTCAAGTCTGGTTTCGCGCCAGAGCGCGCATCTTCCGAGGGCCGGGTCTTCTCGTCGAACCAACTGTCGTGGTTACCGGCTACAACGACCTTGACGGGGTGCGGCTGAGCGCGGAGCCAATCAATCTGAGCCTGTATATCCGCGACAGTACCGGCATTGGTGAGATCGCCGGCGTGGATGAGGATGTCTCCGCCTGGGATGTCGACTCTCTGGTCATGTGTGTCGGAGATGCAGACGACTCGGACGGCGGGCTTGTCGCGGGGCGGGTAGAAGGGGCGACCGCGGAGAAGAAGGATGATGTGGTAGAATTGGATCGCGAGATAGGTGAGCGGCGAGATGAGGATGTGGTCGAGGAGGGTCAACGGCTCCCATCTGCTGCGGCGGCCGAGGCCGAGGCAGGTCAGGATGCCCATGCCGAGGGTACCTAGAAGATGGTAGAAGAGTGAGGTTCCCGGGCGACAGCTTGGCTAGGAGATGAGTTCGAAGTCAAGTACCAATTGGCTTTGTTGCTGGAAAGATGGCCAAGTAAAGGGTAGTGTAAGAGATAAAGTCGAGCGAGACGAAGATGAGGCTCAACTTGCTCTTGTCATAGCTCCACCCGAACCCTTGAACCTCCTTACCCCGAGCTCCCTACAGCCAACGATTGATGCACGCTGCCAATGAGGAATCTCCAACTTTTCGTTTAGCGTATGGACATCGTTGACCATCGAGATTAAAACATGTGTTCTAGAATGATGGGTAAATCTATCAGCTGATGATTGGTAGAGGTTGAACTAGTGCAGCTGCTGTATGATGATGACGGGATTCAATGTTCAAGCTTTCAACAGGGAACTCCTGTAGTGGGTGGCTCGCTGGAAGCTGCTGGACAGCTGGCTGGCAGCTGAAGCTGATGCGGGGCCAACTAAGCTGGAAGTGGCCCGTGCTGAAGCTCCCTTCCAGCATGGTGACGTCGGCCATCCAACTTTCCCACTCCACTTCAGCTCTTCTCCAACTTTTCCTTCAGGAGCCATCTAACATCTAACGGATCGTCGACCAGGAGCTGCCACTCCTCCGTCATAATCTCCGCTATCCTAGCAAGTTTATCTTGTGAGATGTCTTGAAGCCGAACAAACAAAACCAACTCCGACCCACGACACATTCGCCCTCTCCGTTCTCTTCCTACCACCGGCTCCGTCATCGACCAGAATAGTGCCTAACTCTTCATAATCATGTCCACGCTCAGGGGCTTGTACTCCGGGTCCACCGAGGGTGCCGACGATAGCAACCTTGGGTTTGTCAATCCCTAGTTCCTCAGTCCCGATCCTATGGCTTGTAACGTGCAGGAAGGGAGAAAGGGATTCGAACGCGAGAACCAGATGACTGACTGTACTCCCATCTTTCCAGCGTCGACTACGTGATTGATTACAAAGTCCCTAGCGAAGGTACATATACTCCTTCATCGTCAGCTCCGTCTTGTTCAACACCCGTCTAACCTACTCTTCCGTAGCACGTGCTGAAGCAGAAGCTGGCTTTGTCCAGCTCGTCGAGTCCCTCACCGCTGTCGGTCTTGTCACCGAAGTTCGCAACGGCGAGCAGGATTCTCTCCTCGTCTTCGTCAAAGTCCTCTCCAATGATCTCCTCGCCCAGCAAGCCTATCGCGCCCGCCTGCAAGATTGGCTCAACGGCGTCCGTACTACAGCACCCGATAACGATGCTAACCAGGCGCTCGAGACCGAGCCTATCACCGAGGCTGAGCGCCTACGCCTCATCTATCTCATGATCACAAAGCCCAAGAATGAGGGTGGTGCTGGAATTACCCCTGCGAGTGCAAAGTGGAAGCATGTCGCGTCAATCTTTCCGCTTCACAACCATGCCTTCAATAAGAGATGGATCAAGAAATGGAGCACCAAGTACATGCTAGACCAAGAGGACATCGACAACATCCGCAACCGCTTTGGCGAGAGCGTTGCCTTCTACTTCGCCTTCCTACGATCCTACATCTACTTCCTCGTATTCCCTTCTGCCCTAGGATTTGCGTCTTGGCTGATGCTAGGCCAATTCTCAAGCTTCTACGCAATCTTATGTGGGCTATGGTCTGTCGTCTTCTTCGAATACTGGAAAAAGCAAGAGGCCGACCTTGCGGTACAATGGGGTATCCGTGGCGTATCTAGTATCCAGCAGTCTCGACCCGAGTTTGAGTGGGAGCACGAAGCTGAGGATCCGGTTACTGGTGAGCCAACCAAGGTCTACCCCCCTCTGAAGCGGGTTAAGACCCAATTGCTCCAAATCCCCTTTGGACTCATCTGCATCGTTGCGCTGGGCAGTCTGATCGCCACCTGCAACTCGCTTGAAATTTTTATCAATGAGGTCTATAACGGACCAGGCAAGTCTTGGTTGGTAAGCAGTTCAGAAAACCCGGTCTGGATTTCGTTGACTGATTCATTCAGGCATTTTTGCCAACAGTTTTACTTTCCATTGGAACCCCGACCATCTCGACCCTGTTGATGAACGGGGCTCAAAGACTGACCCACCTGGAGAACTATGCCACAGCAGACGGTAGGCTTGTTGGAGCATATACGCCAAAACTCAGAGCTAACGGTATCCAGCCCATGACTCCGCCTTGATTCAGAAGCAATTCGTCCTGAACTTCATGACTTCCTATATGGCGCCCCTCTTCACGGCCTTCGTTTACATTCCTTTTAGCCACGTGCTTATTCCGCTCCTGGAGTTCTGGAAGAAGACGGCCCAGATCGTTACCTTTAGCGAGAAGCCTCTGTCGACTCGAGAATTTCAGGTCAACCCCAACCGAATCTCAAACCAGATGTTCTACTTCACTGTAACTGCCCAGATCGTCAATTTCGCAACAGAGGTGGTAGTACCATACGTCAAACGCCAGGTAACGGAGAAGGCCAAGGAGTTCAAGACCAAAGATACGCGTCAGATCAAGGACCACGAAGAGGAGGCTGAATTCCTTGAACGTGTTCGAAAGGAGTGTGAGCTTGAGCTATATGATGTCTCTGGAGACTACCGCGAGATGGTGATGCAGTTCGGTGAGGCAAACTTACACATCCCTGCAACTTCCAAATCTCTAACACGTGTTCCAGGTTACCTTTCACTCTTCTCTGTTGCCTGGCCGCTCGCCCCGTGCTGCTTCTTGGTCAATAACTTCATCGAGCTGCGGTCAGATGCTCTCAAGATTGCTATTGGTAGTCGCCGCCCGATTCCGTGGCGAACTGACTCGATAGGCCCGTGGCTCACGGCACTGGGCTTCCTCACCTGGCTTGGCAGCATCACCAGCTCGGCTATCGTGTACCTATGCAGCGGCTCGCAAGATGGTGCTCGAGGTACTACGTCGAGCTTCAAAGCTTGGGGTCTGTTCCTGAGCATTTTGCTCTCTGAGCATCTATACTTCGTAGCTCAAATGGCAGTGCGATTTGTCCTCAGCAAATTTGATAGCCCTGGGGATCAAAAAGAACGCAAGGAGCGTTTCCTCATGAAGAAGAAGCTTCTTGGAGAGAACCTAGGCCAAGATGTTGCAGACAAGGCCGCCGCACCTGGCATCATGGCTAGCGAGAAAATTACACGGGAGCTTCTTGAAGAGGAGGCACGCCAGACTTCGATCCGAGGACATGGGACCCCTGAAGAAGCGTAAGCCGTCTCCTCGGACCCTGACACTCCGCTGGTTCAATGCAGCGCGCTAACAGACCCTGATAGATTCTGGCAACGCCAGCGAGGCATGCAAGAGACCATTGAAGTTGGACGACGCATGATTCAGCAGCAGAAGTTGGTATGTTCTCCCTTTAGATATATGTCATGGACATGTTACGACATAGCTTCTTCCTATATCTGATAACCCACTGCAAAACTAACGAGGCGTTCGTGTATAGCTCGCCACCGATAGTGAGACGGCCAAGGCTCCGATCGCAAGCCCCAAAGCCGACTAACTTAGAAGCGGCTTGAGGTGATTGGGCGGTTAGGACTGTCACGCCAGATCCGCAAGACGTCCTAGATATCGACTCGAGGCAAAACTTTTCAAAAGGAGGAGAGCGATATATAATCTAGGGCAACGTAAAGCGATGTTTGCGTTTTCAAGGCAGATGCGATGCCATCTACTACTAACAGAAATCCCCAAATGGAGTTGGGGCAACTAAATAATCTGATCCGTCTCGCCTAATTCAAATCTTCTGCCTCTTCCTCATGCCCCCTCCTCCCTGATGACTTTTAGGAAGTACGGGGCAGTAGATAGATCCCTGCCAGAAGAGCCCCACGAGCAATCATGTGCTGTGACTTAAAAGTTTCCAAGGGCACGTGCGGTGCGGGCCAGATCCGCGGAAGCGATGCAAGGCTTTTTTCAACGTTATGTCGTAACATAGATCGCCTTGGCTATTCACTGCTGGGTCAAGAAGACACGTGCAAGCAACGTCCCAAAAGGCAGTTCGGTGTCAACCTCTTCTACTACTCTAGACTAGCCTAGCCTACGTCTGGAGTATTGGTCTACAGTAAGTTAAAGCTGTGGCACCAGCCAGGGCAGATTTGGGGCGGATTCGGCGTGGCACTGCAAGCGTCAGCCGACTCGCGCGACCAGACAGACCCATTAGCGAAAAGGGTAGCCAGCCGTGGCGGTTGCTTTCGGCTTCTTTGTGTTTGATTTCATCGTCTTCTTCAAGTAGTAGCACGACCGCCCTGCTCTCTTGGCCTTGAACGCAGCCCGGCCGAGGACCTTGACTAGCAGGAACAAAGCAGGCATAGTACTTGCGTTGCGCGATCATGAATTTGTCGTTATGTCAACAAAAGGCCATCGAGACTTGTTACAGAGCACAAATATAGTCTCACTCTCGAGACTACGCTACGCTAGATTAGACGGTATCCATCTATCTAGACCGACGTTGGAGAACCCGAAAAGAATATCCCGCTGTCAGGTCTTTCCAATCGGAAGCTGTCATGGTAGGAACGTGGTCGCGGGGCGTGGATTGCACAGCATCGAGGCTAGGCCGGATCAGATTAGCATTCTGCCATCCCAGCATATAACTTACTATAACGTTATACTGTAGCAGGAACTAATAGTTAGTATCTACAGCACCCTGTACAGTAGCGCAGCTGTAGCCCGCCCCACGAGCTGGAGACAACTGTGGGCAGCTGTAAGTTAGCGCTGCGGCATCAGATCAATGGTATTGGCATCCCTGGTCTTCTTTGTACGGCACGCCCGCCTTCGAGGGAGAGATGGGCGCATGTTCGCCTAATGAGAATGCCCGAGCCGCTAACGAGCCTCTGCTTCCCTCGGTCGCGAATGGAGGATGCTGGCTGCATCGGACCATGGTCCGTCAGGCACGTCTTGTCTGAACCGGGGGTGGGTACAGTAACTTAACTCATCTAACTTACCGAGTAGGCGGAACAGGAAGGAAGAAGAGGAAGAAGAACGAGGCCTTGAGACAGGAAGAGTCGCGTGGAGAAGTCCTCTCCGCTTCTGGACTTCTCTTCTGCTCTTACATCCTCATCTTCCCTCCCCCCCCTTCAGCTCGACTAGACTAACACTGGTTGCGTTACCTCTGTCAACTCAGCTTGCGTGACCAGGCACCTTTTCTATCTCATCGCCCGACGAACCTGCTCTACCTGCGGCCGTCCTCGGCGACTGGATTCTCTAGACTAAACCGCAGATTCCTCCACCTTGACTTACACGCCAAGCCCCGTCACTAAGAGTAGCTCTAGAACCCCTCCTTTGTCCAACGTTGCGCCGATCGAAATCTTAAGAGAATCTTCAAATCTCGGCCACCCCAGCTTCTTGCCCTGGCTACTCGGCTTCTCCAGCCATGGATGAAGTTGCAGACCTTGTCGTAACCCCCTTTCGCGACATAGTCGAGAAGGCTCGTGTCGCCGTCGAGAATGCCCGCGGTTCTCAGCCAATGTTGGGTGCCGCCCAGAAGCTCGTCAAGGAAGGCGAGCGCGCTCTGAAGCGAATCGAACCCGTCTGCCGAAAGCACCTTGACGATTATGGCTCCAACTTTCTGGATGCCCTGAAGGAGAATGGTGAGGTTGCCCGGTGGCTTCCGAGATCGTGCACGTGGTTGCTGGAGAGCGACTTGAGCTGATTTGGCCCTTCCAGATGACATCGCCAAGTTTCGTACCGAGCTCAACGACCTCCTGTGGGAATTTGACGACTTCGTCGAGCTAGATGACTTTGACAGCGACAGGTTCGCCGAGCTGCAGGCGTTGTCGCGCAAGGCTGCCCCCCGAATCTACGACGCCCTCATGCGCATGAAGCTCGAGGCACCCATCGACGACACACGATCCGTCGTGACACGCATCTCTGCCCCAAGGTCACCACCGAGAAGCCCCCCTCCGATGCCGCCATCGTTCGCCGCTCCACCGTCGCTGAACGGCGGTGTCAGGTCGAGACCTTCTAGTGTTGTCAGCAATGCATTGCCGAGATACAGTCAGCCAACCGTGGAAGCAGCCACCGACGAACTGAGAAGGCTGATGCAGTCCAAGTCGGGCCCTGATACTGGGCTTTATGGAAAGGTCCCGTATCCCCTCCCTGAGCAGAAACCCGTGCCGTTAGAACCACCTCCGATGCCACCATCCGCAAACCCATGGGATGTAAAGACATCGCCTCAAATCCCCCCGAACCGATTGCGCGACGACTTCTCTTTCGAACGAAGAGCGTTGGCCACTCCAATCGACGCCCTCGTCGAGACTCAGTTACCTTTGAGCCCTGCTTCGGAGGGAAGCTTGTCGCCAGCTCGTTCGCGTTCGTCAAAAGCCGCAATCGACCGTTTTTCGCAACTTAGCATCGAGTCAAGATCAAGCCCGTCTGGCCTTGAAATTGCGAGCAATGACCGTACACACAATTCTTTCTCTCAGTCTCCACGAGTTCGTCACTCAAATGCTGCCACAATCTTGTCCACGTCCATTCCTGAAGATGCCGCCTCAATCAACGGCAGTGTGGGCAGACTTCCACCTCCGCGAAGACAATCTCGAACACGTCAGTCACAGCCGCTTTCTCGCCCCGAATCGTTGGAGTCTAGTTCGGGCTCGATATTTGATCATCGACAGATTGATGGGCCGGGAACGCCCGCTACATCAGTATGTCGTAGTTCATCCATTTCTACCAAGCAGCCTAGCCCAACCCTCGGGTTTACACAGCTTAGCCCTGCCACCGCAGCTGCGCAGGCGGACGACTTCGGTTCGGTTCCTGAAGTCGTACAGCCCTTGCTGAACCCTGACCTCGAAAATGGACTCATACCAGTGGATTCGGAGACCAGCGTGCCCGCCAGAAGCTTCAGAGTCGCATCCGAGGAGTGCAGACTCACATCTAACAGCTCTTACTATACACATAAAGGATTCTGCGAAGGCGCTCAGCAGATCTTGGAGGGAGGTGTGGGTGTCAAGAAGAGTAGAAAAGTCGTTAGTCGCCCCCTGGCTCCTTCATTCGAACGAGTTGACTAACAGGACCAGGGCTTCGCTACTTCGTCAGCCAAGTGTATTAGCTGCGCCTATGAAGTCAACTGGAAAGAAATCGAACTAGATGAGCACAGAGCTGGTATGTATCGCCCTAGAGTCTGTTGTATAGTCACGGCTCAGCTGACAACGCATAAGATCGAGGTAACTTCATCAAGCATGATATAGGTTTTCGCTTGCGCTTTCTTCAAAAATCTCACATTCCCACAAAACGCAACGACGACATCATGTATGGATGCATATTTTGTGTCCGTCACGAACGAACACTGCACCCAAGCGATGCGACGGTCTTTGTAACCCAGAAGGCGCTGTTCGCCCATCTGGCTCGCCATCCTCGTCCGCTGCCTGAAATTCCCGGTCTCGTCGTTATCGATCAGGAAGAGGTACCAGAGGAGCTGCACAATAACTACGATATTCACTTTCGGAACCCAGTTGAGGCGCATCCGGTAGCGGAAAAGGCTGATGAGATCATTCTCTTACCCACCGCAACCTCAAAGGAGCCGGCAAGGAAAATGTACGGCCAAATGCAGCTTCCTAACCAGACCCCTGTGCTCGAAATGGTTCAAGGGGCCAAAATCAGCGGGCTTACTTGGCCCGACAAATACGGTGGCGAGTGGGCTTTCGGGTGGCATGACGCCGTTTATGCAGGCTTGCCCACGGAAATCATGAGTTTAGATCCTCCTCCACCCAGCGAAGTTATCAGGAACGAGGCGAGCCAGATGCGGGTGATAGCGAGATGGAGGTTCAGCCACAAGGATAGGACCACGGCTGATTGGCTTCGATTTGATAAAGACGAGATCATCACCAACGTTGCATGTGAGTTTCCCAAGCTTAACCCGCTCAACCAATGTCAGCCGAAAGCCTGATGGCTGATTATGGTTTAGTCCTCTATGAAGAATTTTGGTGTTGGTCAGGAGTCAACTCCAAGGGTAAATGGGGTATATTTCCGCGGGCCTTCATCGATATTGCCACTCTTCGGGAGAACAAGGCACTGGGCTCGGATGGAGTCAGTGTCATGAGTGACGAGAAAGACAGGCGAGGCTTGGCTTCCTTGACCAAGCTCTCGACACGGAGGTCCCTACGAAGTGGCCGGCCGAACAGCGTTGCAGGTTCCACAGGCAGCCAGGAAACCCCTCCGCTGCCAACCCCGACTCAGATTTCGCATTTCTTCGGGCGATAAGGGCCGATCGAGTTTTGCCAAATTTAGCTCTCCGTTTAGATTAGTGGCTTGCTGCGGTGGCAGCCGCTGCAGCAACGCCGGCGTTGGATATGGATACCCAGTCAAAAAGACCTAGAATTTCAAGCAGTTTGATCCAATCATGCGTCCAAATGCTTCTTGGAAGATGGTTATTGGTTTCCTATTGAAAATGTTTCTTGTTTTCCCAATATCTCGCTCGAGTGTAACTCTCGTGGGACCTATAACGTAAGTTGTAGATAAGAATGAGGCGGTCAACTATTCAAAGCTGTATGACGGCTAGACTACCCTCAGCATATTGCCAATTATCCTGGACAGAAAGCAGGCAGGGAAAGACGCTTTGGCTTTTGGGTGCAACTTGGGATACGGCAACTGCCCGAGGCTGATAACATGCGTTGAGACATGGATACCACGCGCGAAGCTCTCAAGAGCATGCGCCTGTGCCAAGAATTGCTGTCAGCCAACATCAGTTAGGGGTCCATAAGCGGCGCTTGGAAACTACACCGGGTAGGCTTCAATGACGAATTGGCGTTACTCGGGGGCGGCGCGACCCTGTTGGGCTGCAATTGTCCATTGTGGGACGACCAGCCCCAACTCATGGCCGTTGAAATGGCAAATTATTGGTTCGATGACGCTCTCAGATAAGCGAGCACAAATGTAAAAGCCTTAAGCGCCACGGTAGTTACCATTCGCTAAGATCTCACGCCAAGGATATTACCGCCCAAGGCGCGCTTGGTGGACGGCTCGATAAATAGCATCATCTACTCTGATCAGCGAACTTGTGAGTCTTCTCGTTCATGGTATGAGTTACTCGGGCTGTAGATGTGCCCTCAGTTTATCGTTTCGTGGTAGGAGAAGGGCCAACAAAACTTGCATCGCTGCTAGTTTTGACAAGGGCTGATGATGCCGATCTAGTGCATGAGCAGTGAGAACGCAGCACAACACCGCCACTTGCATCGGAGAGGGGTGAGGAAGTGTCACGTCAAGCTACCTCTAACATACGGAGCAGCATTTGCTTTGCAGTCGATAATTGCATGATATCGACTTCGCAAGGATGCTGCGTTGCGCCCTGGTCTGCTCCAGAGGCTACACCTAGGAGAGGTGACAGACCCTGGCCCTTGAACTGCACCGAATATAGAAACGCCGGCCTGCCACAAGAGGACAGGCTCAAAAAGGTGCTAGAGAGGGTTGGTGGTAGCGAACGTTTACTCTGGCAAGCATGCAAGCAAGCCTTGCCGTGTTTCGTCGGCACATCACGCATGTAAAGTTGTCGCTAAATATTAGGTTACGATTGATAAGCTACCACAAATCAACGTCGACAGAGCGCTGCAAATTCATCGATGCCAAGATGTTAGCTGAGGAACGAAACGAGCCTTGCCGGAGAGGACGGAAACGGGTTATCAACCAGAACCGTTGATGGTATCAAGCCCCGAAGCTTCTTCTTCCAACGTTGGGCGGTAGAAGTGACTGGAGCATCCAGGACGGCCGTCTACTCTACTGGGAGGGCGGGAGTTCACGACATTCGCCGCAAGGTTGAGAAGGCGTGTTATTGTTGAATGGTACGACCAATCTTAGCAAGACAGTAATCCAGCACACGAATATGATTCTTGATGCACTGCACGGTCTGGTGACATCAAGGAGAATGCGGTTGAACGCTTGCATTGCATTGCAAGACATGCAGCTGGCAAACTTTGCGGAAACACCATCGGTGTACTGTAGATCTGCACTCTGCGTCAAGCTTCGTATGCAATTTTGGGGAGCCCCATCGGTATGGACAGAGGAAGCAGCAGGCAAGCAGAGAATAGGAGAGCTGATCTCGCAGCTCATAATCTGACTGAGATTGATCTCGTCACTGCATGCCTGCCCATTCTGCACAGCCTGGGTAGTAGTAGCTCAACGCTTCGAAAGGCAGGCAAGTCTTGAGTCGTGACTTTCCTCCTCCAACGTACGTAGTGTCAGGTTTAGGGACTCGTAGGAGCACGTTGACGCACGTGGCGGAAGGTGCAACCGCTCTTCACTGGCGCCGATCGGCGGTGGAGGTTGGCACCTCCAGTGGCTTGTGCGGCTCTTCAAGTGGCGCTCAGGAGGGCACTAAACCGGCACCAGAAGTCTTGGATCCACTGCGAATGGCAGAAAATAGGACACTGGTCTGCCGCTACAGCGTCAGGGGCACAGGGCACTACAGTAGGGTACAGTACAGTAGGTCCCGGATGCCGTCCCACCTCCTCCCGCGCCAGCTGGTTGGACTGGCTTGGCCCGACCAGCCTCTACCACGTCGGGCAAGGCGCCAGGTCCGGGTTGTTTAGCATTACAACTCAACCTTAGCCTGAAACATCGCAACCGCCCTGTGAGCCATCTACCTCCTCCAGAGCCAACATGTCAACCTCCAGCACCGCTCTTTTGACCGCAAGCTTTGTACTCCCGGCGCGTCGCAGCTCCTCTGCTAGGATGCTCCATGCACCAATCGTTGTCCAGCGTTGGCCGGAGATCTGATCCACTGCCTACTCTCGTGGAGGCTCCCCCCCAGCTTCGAGAGCGTCGTCCATGGTTTCGATCTTCGACGGGGCCGGGCCCAAGGAAACAGTTCAGTGCTGCGCGATAAACCTGATGTGTCTGCTATGTATGGCGTTCTTGTCATGTGTGGAGAGCTCTCGGGTCCTAGCCTGCCCAAGTTGCTGTTTGTATATAGTGTCTGGCAGCTCCCCTGGATTCGTGATGCCTCTCCGATGAGCTCTGATTCAGTCATTCTCACCCAATACTATAGGTTTCTGGTAAACCATCTGCTTCCTTGCCACCTATTTGTCACCTTTGCATTCTTACATCTTGGAATTCTCTTGACCCGATAACCATGCTGCACGATTTCTCCTGGGGAGGGCTCGTTGCCCGCGCAAGCTTCTTCGCCGCTGCTCAGCCTCAAGCACTTGGTGTTGAAGAATACGCAGAACGAACTAGCTTGGCCATCGAGAGACTCAACGCTGACTGGTACAACGTTGCTACAGGCATCTGGGATAATGTTTGGTGGAATAGCGCGAACACTCTGACTACCCTCGCCGACTTCACGACACTGCAGCTCGACAAGGCCAATGAGCTTAACATCGGCGGCATCATGCGCAACACGTTTATCAACGGCCAGAAGACAAAGGTCCAAACCATGAAAACAATGGATCACGGCCTTGTGTCATCCATGTACTGCCTCGACTGGAGCGAGGGGTGTATGGCGAGACGCGATTTCGTCGACAGGCGAGGCTTTGATGACTTCCTCAACGAGTTCTACGACGATGAGGGCTGGTGGGCTCTAGCATGGATTCGCTCATATGATGCTGCCGGTGATCAGGAATTTCTCCAAGCCGCTGCAGATATTTTCACAGACATGAAGACAGCCGGGGGTACGCCTTGCGGCGGAAGTGCGTATTCACTCGAGACTTAACAAATGCATATAATAACCATGCTAACGTTGGGCAGTATACTGGAACAAGGACCGCAAATACGTCAACGCCATCACCAACGAGCTCTACTTGGCCGTGGCGGCATCTCTAGCTCGTCGCTTGGACAACGCCGAATACCTCGATATTGCCATCAAGCAATGGAAGTGGTTCGAGGAAAGCGGCCTGATAAACGAGGACAATCTCATCAACGATGGTCTAACAGACGAGTGCAAGAACAACGGGCTGCAGACCTGGAGTTACAACCAAGGAGTAATTCTCGGCGCCCTCGTGGAACTCTCCCTTGCTACTGGTGAACTGTCTTACATCGAGAAGGCCGACAATATCGCAAAGGCCGCCATCAAGAAGCTATCAAATAAGGATGGCATTCTGGAAGAGACGGATGATTGCGAGCTTCGAGACGGACACTGCGGCACCGATGGCCAGCAGTTCAAGGGCATCTTCATACGCAACCTTCGCTATCTCAACGACGTCTCGCAACACGACGAGTACAACAAATTCATCATCGACAATGCCAACAGCATCTGGGAGAAGAACCGCGATAAGGGCAACCGACTTGGAGTCTCTTGGGATGGCGCTTATGTCGACGCCACCGGGCCAACACATAGCAGTGCCATGGATGCCCTAGTGGCCGCCGTTGCCATCACCGGCTGAACCTGTCCTGCTCTTCTCTTTTTTTCCTTTTTCTTTCTTTTCTTTTCTTTTGAGACTTTTATAGTAAGAATGGTAATCTAGAAGATGCAATCGGAGCATCAAAGTATTTGGCGAATTATGGCGTTTGTCAGGGTACACCTCGGGATCAGAGTACTGCTTGCTATCTGCTGTACACAGGTCTACGGATAACTTGGGAGGATATGTGGACATTCATTAATGGTAGATACCCCTTAGAGGCAACATGGTACGGCAGAACCTGGTAGCAATAGATTGGGACAAGACGGAGAATATCCGTGGTCTAGAAAGGACGTTCCTTGAAACACTTGAAACATGTGCATTGCGCCGTGCTTTTCAGCTTGTTAGCGATCCCTACCAGGGGTATCCAAACCACGAACGCTTCACATCAAGACAGGGGTTCAAGAAAAAGAAGAAAAAGAACCCCTCGAGCACAGACAGTGGGTATCGAAACGTCCGTACATGTCTGACTCTCATTTTCATTTTCTTCTCATCGAGATGCTCAGAGGGCAACGCAACGGCGTACCTATAATTGGGTCTTTGCGCTGATCAAGTCGGTCGGCACTATCTTAACCACGTTTGACTAGCGGCAGCTACACGAGAAACACTTCCTCTTCTTTACGTCTCAATAAGAAACGTGTAACGTCTCATCATCGAGATAACGAATCGGGCTTTTCTAGATTTATGGCAAGCAGTAAGTCATGCAGATTTAGACATGACAGCCAGTCTACCCTAGTGATTAAGCGATGCCTATTTTAGAACCTGGCAAGTCAGACAAGGCGGGCGTACTTCAGATAAATTGTTGTCCGAACTTTATATTGCCTACTACTGTTGAGATGCTATCGAGATGGTTTCTATTAATGGAAGTGATGAGAATTGCACTTGGGACGGTTTTAGCACAGTAAGAATTAGACTCGTAGTACATCGTCAGGGCCAGAGCATGCACTGTACGCCGGGCTCCACCTTTGCCCGTTCATCAAGTCGACGACGCTCAAAGTCCACCAACAAGCTGGGAGACACTCGTTGAAGCCGCCGCCGGAGTTATCCCCATTCTTACAAGCCGACTGCAACTCTTGATCCCGTACTAGCACATACTGGGCTGACTGGCAAAGTGTCCGACGACTGGATCGGCTCATTTACAGAGATTCCCTGCTCTTCACGTCCGCTGCCTGTCTTAATCGTCTTCTTTCAACCACTCCAACAGCGTTTCGACAACCGTCCTGTGCACATTTCACAGTCATCCGCTGCAGCGATACTCCCCGAACTCCCCAAGGAGCATGGATGCTGCAGAAGCCGACCTCGATGTCAAGCTGCAGAAAATCTCTGCCGACTTCATCGATGACTTTGACCGCTCTCTGCCCAACTTCTTGTGGAAATCGGATGGCCATGGGGGCTTACGGGTTCGCTCACGCGTTCGGGCCAACGAGACCTTTCGCTTGACCTCATCTGTAAGTGCTGCGATACTCGAGAAGACCGTGACTAACCTGTTTCCAGCTCCTAGATCCTTTCCAGGAACTACCGCAGCTGCTGGACCCCTATTTGCCCAAATGGATCCCCATGCTGGCCCAGGCTTACCTTGAGCACCTGCAGAGCCGGCACCGCAGTAAGAAGTTGTCATCTAGATCCAAACTGCTGGTGTACGTCGAATCTGCAATCTGCAAGATTTTGTACACCTTCTGCAAAATCCGAGGAGAAAAGGTCATTGTGCGGTTTCTCAACGTCGAGGCCAAGTACCTAGAGCTTCTACTTTCAGCTATTGAAGAGTCTGAGAGATCAGCTCGTGACGTTGATGGCCCATCGAGGGAGTGGGAGTGGGAAGAGCGCTATGTCGTTCTCCTCTGGCTGTCCCACTTGTTGCTAGCTCCTTTTGATCTGTCGACGATCTCATCAGTGGATTTGCAGGACCTAACGACTCCGGATATATCAGGATTCAGATGGCCTGAAAACCTGCCTGGGATCACGGTCAGACTGATTCCTTTGGCAATCAAATATCTAGGTACATCTGGCAAGGAGCGAGATGCTGCTAAGATGCTGCTGGTGAGGATGGCGACTCGTAAGGACATGCAATCCCTTGGGGTTCTGAATAGCCTTGTGAACTGGTCTCTTGCCTCGATTCGTCCACAAAAAGACAGGGCCCCGCAGACTACCTACTTTTACTTGGGAATACTGTCGTTTCTCGCTGGCGCTCTTCGCTCCTCGTCCGACACGTCGGATATGAACCCTTACTTATCCTCAATCTTTTACGCCGTTCATGCGATTTCTACGGGTGATACCGAACTATCGAAAACGATAGTCTCGTTTGCCCTGGCTAGAAAGATGATGATCAAGGTGATTCGGTCCGTCGTTGTCCTGCTGCTTCGAAAGACACCGCAAGACGTGGCAAGCACTGAGTTGACAGAAATAGCCATTGGATATCTCTTGGAACGTGTAGCTGACAGTGATACTCCCGTTCGTCTTGCGGCGAGCAAGTCACTAAGCATCGTTACTCTGAAGCTTGACCCTGATATGGCGTCACAAGTTGTAGAGGCTGTCTTGGAGTCATTGAACCGTAACGTTTTGTGGACCAAGCCGTCAGCTGCAAAGCCAGTCAGAGACCTCGCAGCGGTCAACAACCTTGAATGGCATGGATTGATGCTGACATTGTCACACCTGCTGTACCGTCGATCGCCTCCAGCAGAGCAGCTGTCAGACATCGTCCATGCCTTGCTTCTCGGCTTGTCGTTCGAGCAACGAAGCATTTCTGGAGGCAGCATCGGTTCTAACGTCCGTGATGCAGCTTGCTTTGGAATCTGGGCCCTTGCTCGTCGTTACTCGTCAAAAGAACTTCTTGCCGTGGCCACACATTCTGTCTTCGCTGCTAAGGCGCATCCAGCAACCTCCTCGATCCTCCAAGTCCTAGCCACTGAGCTAGTAGTCACTGCTTGCTTGGATTCGGCAGGAAACATTAGACGCGGAGCGTCAGCGGCACTACAGGAACTAGTTGGCCGACATCCGGACACGGTCGAGCAGGGAATCTGGGTCGTGCAGGCTGTCGACTATCATGCCGTAGCTCGACGATCCAGAGCTATTCAAGAAGTGGCTCCAAAAGCCACAAAGCTGGCCCATCAGTATGGAGAGAGCATCATGGACGCTCTGCTGGGATGGAGAGGTATTGGCGACCTCGATACACATTCAAGGCGAGCTTGCGGCACGTCTTTTGGAGTTCTAACATCATTGCTCTCAGACAAAGCATCGGAAGACCCTTTACAAAGGTTCAAAAGCTCGGTTACACTACTAACAGATCGCCTTAATAACTTACAAAAACGCCAGGTAGAGGAGCGACATGGGCTCTTGCTGTCTTTTGCGTCTGTGCTGGACACATTTCCTGCCTTGATTGAAACTGGAAGCCAAGGCGACAACTCAAGTTTGGCCGCACAAGTTCTTACATCTGTGACAGCGATTCTTAAGGATATGCACTTTGCTGCATACCGACGACCTGAGCTTATCGCTGAAGCAGCAAGTCGTCTCGTTGTCTCTGCCTTTCCACTGCTGCAAACTGCTCTAGGTGTTACAGCAGAGGAAGGTCTACGGACGGGATCAGAGCTTACGGCCCCCGAGAGCTTGACCGACTTCTTGCACTTAGTTCGGTCTTTTGATGCAGCTAAAGGAAACAGCAACGAAATTGCAGAGTTCGTTACGTCTCTTCGAAGTGTTCTTCCGGCGTGGCTCAACAGGAACGAGCCCGAAACTATCGAGCCAGCTGCAGCTGCCGCATTGACGTTGCTCGTCTTCTCGGAACTCAAAGACCGTGAAGCACTGCTAAGGGAGTGGGCGGAGATCGTCAAAGACCGACCAACGAGTCGTTCGGCTGCTCATGGCAATGGATACTTCTATGCTCTAGCCGTGGCCCAGCCCCTTTCTATTCCGCCTGAAGACCCGACCAGCAAAGCGATACTCGAACGTTGGGAATGGGACAAGGAGGTTGATACTCGAGTCGCAATTCTTCAGAGCCTCACACAGAGCCGTGTTCTCCAAGACAAGGCCCTGGCATTCCTGGGGATTATTGGAGACGGCCTCAACGACTACACCACCAATGCAAGGGGTGATGTGGGATCACACGTACGTGTCCAGGCGCTAAGAGCGGTGAGGGTCCTCTGGGGTAACCTACAAGAGACTACCGAAGCTCACGGCGACTGGAAAGAGGCTTCCCTTGGGGCGTTACTCCTCAGTACTCTACGCCTTTCTGTAGAGAAGCTTGATCGAGTCAGGCCCGAGGCACAGGCTGCTGTCGCTCTCATCTTGGAGAAGAGGTTCGTCGCCAACACCCCCCTTACTATTCAATCGCCTAACAAGAAAAGCAGCTACTCCAAACGCCTACGCGACCTCACCTTTTCATCGAAATCTTACTTCCAGACCCTGCTCGGCTTGCACGCTTCGGAGGGTCTTCACCCTCCTGTGAACGACCTGGCCAAGGCTGACCCCGAGGCATGGATGGCAGAGCTCATGGCAGGATTCGTTACTTCGGCTGATACAGGAAACGAAGACCTGGTGATTGCCAGCCGAGCAGCACTCTCCGACTTTTGCGAAGCCAGCCCCGAAAATCTTAACTTAATCTGCCAAGCGCTCTTGCAAAATCTCAAGAGGAGCCAAGGTCAGGATCGCGTCCTTGTTCCAACCCTCGAGATCATTGCGTACCTCTTCCACGTTAGCTACTTCCAAAGGAGCTCCGTCAACTTCCGCACTCTGTGTTTACAAACCCAAAAGGCTAGCTACAAGACAGGCAACATCCGCAAGATCGAGGCATGCATACGGGTCTACGGGGGCGTTGCGTCAATGAGCGGGTGTGCAGATGCCGAAGAAGGCGTACAGGAGGCTAAGAGGAGACTGGGCGCGTTGCTGTTGCATCCGTGGCCGAGGGTGAGAGGCACGGTGGTAGATGAGCTCTGGGGTCTGCTGCTTGATCAGGAAGATGCTGGAAAGGGACTGAAAGGGATTGATTGGGGGGTTGTGGGCAAGCAGCAGATTCGAGCCATTGTCGAGGAACTGCGATTGGGGTAGGTAGATCTACCTAGTGAGCACCAGAAGACATTGGGCCTTGACAGAGTTTCTGAACCTAGAGATTACGTTACAGTTGTCTATGTTTTCCAGGACTATGGAGAATTTGGCGTGCGCTCAAGGCTGGCACGGCCCATTGCTCGTGTCTTATTGAAGTCATTTCTTACAGTCCTTGGGTACGTCAAGATAGCATTATCTGATCACCGGCCTAGCATATCCTATCAATTGCACAATCAAGAGAACGCAGTCAAACTTGCTAGCAACGTTAGTTCATGCAGATTGTCGGCTTCGCAAGGTCTTGCATATCTCATGCTTTCACCACATATGTGGAAACTTGTTTGCGATTGCTTGCTTGCTGGCGATATCGTGGGGGGGGGATAAAGACATCGGGGCTTGACCCACAAGACAAGACTCTCCTACCATCCATCTACAGTACCATGTGACTAGTCTACTATGTACGGATACAGTATGCATAACTACCCCAGTTTCCAAGCAAAGAGCTTGATCAGCTATTTATTATTAGGGGGGGATCCCGGAGCGAATTGCAATCGGGCCGTATGGTCCATCCTCCGCAGAGCCCAGCAACCAACACATTCTTTCAGTCGGTAAGACGAGGGCCCTTCACGACTGCGCTCTGTTGCGGAATACGGCCCCGGGACGGATAGAGATAACGGTAAACCCCGTGGCTTAGCCTTGCTCAACGTGCAAGCGGGCAAATCTCAGGGCGACATCCGTGCAGTCGCGTGATGTGGGAGGGCCATCGGTATCCACGCGAAGACAGGGAGGGAATCGCGGGCGAAGAGGGGGTGGGAGAGCGGAGGGGGGGGTAGGAGGAGGACCTGGGGAACGATTGAGTGCTCTGGATTGGCTGGCTTATCTTATCGCAGGGCACTTCTTTGGCTTGATTGCGTAACTCAGACAGTACCTGGTAGATAAGTACAGTAGTACACTTCGGTCAATCAGTTGAGAGTAGTTTGGGCGCCCTTTTGCGGTTTCCTCCCAAGCATTCTGCAGGTATCTACGTTAGGCGCCCGCATAACGGATGACGAGATCGTCGAGATGCGCACGTTATCTGTGATCCTACTGCAGGTAAGCCCGGGGCTGCAATACATGATGCCGTACGGATACCCAGAGTGCACGTATAATCCTACGGTGGCAACCGTTTCGAAAGGTTGACAAGCCTGCTCAGTGGCATGCGCTGACCGTTGGGGGCTGAGAGCCCGGTGAGCTACCAGCAACGACGTGCTACGTACTGCCGTACGATAGTTCGAGTAGCCTACAGTACGTATCGAACCTGTGGTGAGGATGAGGATCTACCATCTACCATTCAGAGTGTCACACCCATGTCTGGCCATCGTCACATCCCCCCACCAGCGGCTGGATGAATCAATCACCTTTCCCACCCGCCCGCAGCCAGCAGACCCGATTCCCAGTGGCTTGGTTAACTACTACCCGCATCACTTGGCTTGTATCGGCTATCAGCCGTCACGCTTGTTGTTGGCTCGCAGTTGGTGGCTGGCCACAGTAGGACCGAGTCGATGACCGGCCGGCTCAAGACTAGTCGGGCTGGGGTGGGTGCCTGCTGGAGAGGACTCAAGCCATGGGTTATTTCACCACCAACAGGCAGTGCACTCTCCGACGATTGTGCTTGTGCTGTACTCTGGCCTAGCTGTTGGACTGGTCGCGTCGCGGGTTGTGTCGTTTGAACCGCTTGCAACATCGCAGAGTACACCGGGGATTGTTGATACTAGATCGATGTCCACCCGTTCGATGGAGTTCCCAGGTTCTCAATGTCGCTTTCGTATCAGAGCAAGGGGAGGAGGGGTTTAACGTACCACTTATGTCCGATTTTGAAAAGTAAAAAGTACATGGATTCCCTTAACCGTAAGATGCTACCATGTAGCAGAGAAGTAGAAGACGTCGCCCATCGAAGCCCCGGCAGAATTCTCCTTCGTCTTCCTATCTCTGCGCTGCGATTTGGCTTGTTGCAAGAAACCAAACAATCAACTGGGCAACTACTCCCTAGTCTGCGGAGTACTCTCTCTAGATAGTATCCAACCTCGGTCTCAATCTACTACTGTACTGTTATGGTATGGTACGTGCTCATCGTAAGCACATTAAGATTCGCACCCTACCCCTGATCTCCAAGTTGAGGCCCACGCTTGAAGCAGCAAGACCGCTCGTCTGGGCTCTTCTCGTCGTCGTCCCCTTCCGGGGGCTCATCTTGGGTTTCGAATTGGGGGTCTCTATCTGGGCCTGCCCGGGTCTATCTGGCCCTCCTCCACACACCAACCCCATTCGAGGCATTACCTCGACTAGTGCTCTGCTACTGGTGCTCTGCTACTGGTGCTACTGGCCGCAAGGTGTCTTGCTGGGAAACCCTTGCTCTGCCCATCCGTTCGCCTCCGCAAAATATCTGAGAGACCCATCCCATCCCATCCCATGTCCAGTCTCCGCTTGCTGCTGACCTTCTCTGACGTTCTACTTCCAATTTTCCTTCACATCGAAATCTGACCTGCATTCTTGTCCATCCTGTCTCTGCTCGCTCCCGGCCGAAACCGTTGCGCTGCTTGCTTCGTACTGTTCCGTCATCGCATATCGATACCACGACCTCCGACATACCGGGTGGGTGTGCTTGTTGTGTGCTTGGGTGTGTGTATTACAGCCACAACCACCAGGGCGGACGACCTTCCTTGTTCGTTCAGCATCACCCGCTATCGCACTTGCCGTGTGCGCTGGTTCCATCAGCCCGCGAGCACGATTACAATAGCCCTCTTCTTCGTGCTCTCGCATCCTAGATGATTAAAATCCTCGATTTGGCTTCAGTCCCCCCCACAGTAGCACTTACAGCGAGGACTTGCGCATTCTTCGGCAAATTTCGATATTTGAGCAGTCGCAGTCGCAGTCGCAGTTCATGCATTCGTCGTATACTCTACCGCCGTTATCGCCACTGTTACCGCCTCAGTGCCGCCATCGACCACCTCATGCTCGACTAGGCCCCCGAGCCAACCTCACCGGCGCAAGACCACTCGATATTAATGCGACGTTATATTTTCTACCACGACGATAGCCAAGCAGCTGCCCACCACTACCGCTTTTTCGCCTCACCTCGCTCGTCGGGCCATCCGTGGACACCGGCGGGCGCGGACCCTTGACTCTCGATATGTCACTGTACAATGATCCTCCGCCGCTCCGCGATTTTAGATATGACAAACCTACCTTGCTTGTTTGCTGGTGGGTTACCTCATTCTGCACCATCATCATTTTCCTTCGACTCGCCGGTCGCTTCATCCGAACCGAACGACTCTTTACACAAGATCGTGTCGCCGCTTGCGCCTTGATACCGTTATACCTTCGCATGGGTTGTGTTCATTACATCCTCATACACGGCACCAATAACGCAGATTTCGAAGGCGTTGAGATCACTAAGGAGCAGCTGCGCAAGAAAGAGATCGCCAGTGGCCTGGTTCTGGCTAGTAGAATTTTCTACGCGGCTACGTATGTGGCTTTGCCTATGCCCTTCCTCTTCGCTTGCGCAACTTACAGTAGGCTAACATTGGCGGAATAGATTGTGGGTGCTGAAGAATGCGGCGCTCGAGTTCTTAAACCGCCTAACCCGAGCAACCTGGGAGCGGTCATGGCAGACTACTTTGCGGGCAATTCGCATCACTCTATTCGTGACCTTTGTCGCAGTTGTCATCAGCACGCTTACCGAATGTCGACCAACTCATAAGTACTGGCAGGTGCTGCCGGATCCTGGCGGCGAATGTCGGCAAGCATATGCGCAGCTCATCACTATGGCTACCTGCAACGTCTTCACTGATTTACTGCTCATCATCTTCCCAGTCCCCATCATTGTCACGAGCAAGATGACGTTAAAGAGGAAGTGCCAGCTAATCGCCCTGTTCTCTTTTAATTTGTCGGTAGTATGGGTCACACTTTACCGTACACCGCGCACGATCCAAGAACATGGTCGTCAGCAGTATCGGTCCCTGCTCGCATCCGTAGAGCTCCTTTTTGCGACTGCATCTGCCAATTCCTTAGTTCTGGGCTCTTTCATGCGTGATCGAGGCCTCAAGAAGAGGAAGTTCCGTCGGGTATCGATAGCTGAATCCTACGACCCAGCTGCCAATACCCGAAGGCCGACTATGCAGCGTCAGTGGGGCAGTGATGAAGACCTCGTTCGAGATGTGGGCATGACTGTCGATCCCGAACTCCGCGACCGCCCGGATGGCCTCGAAGAGGTCTCGATCCCGCCGTATACACCTGCTCGAAAGGCCAGCAAAGTCAGCCCTGGCCTGGACCAATGGCAATTTCCACAATCACAACACAACGATGCCGAGTGCAGTAACACTGAGCGTAGCGAGGATTCATTGTTACCGCATCGCACATTGCCACAGTCGAGAACCGAGCCCTCTGCAGTACCGAGACGAGTTTCCTTCTTTGATGTTGGCGGATTACTCGACTCAGCGTTAGAAACGAACGTCATTCAGCGAAACGGTAGCGCCTCTTCTACCAGCGACTCTATCATTGGTCATTCTGCGCCAAACCCTTCTCTTAACGCAAGCAATAGAGGAGTTCGTCGAGGGTCAACCACACTGCTTCAGGATTTAGGAGGTCTGCTCGGTCCTCGTAGATCAAGAAGACCTGGTCCTCGTTCGAATGGCACAGAGCTTCAGCCGATACCGCAGTATCAGGGAGCACCAGATAGCGATCCCAAACAGTCTGACGTGGTGCTCATGGACCCAGGTGGTCTTTTAAACTAACGTGTTTGGATTTTCTTTTCTCAATCACACATTTCGGTCACCGCCAAGACCGACTTAATGTGCATGGGCTCACTTCATTATATACAGTCCTGTTTGTCCAAGCGTTGCTGGGCTGCTTGGAGTTTTGGTATTTGTTTACGTTTCTTGGGTTAATTGGGTTTGTGATGGGCTAGGGTGTCTGGATGGCATCAATTGGGCTGTTGTTTGGGCGTTGATTCCCTCAGCAGCTACACGGAGACGGCTCTGCATTGCTAGTATGCGTCATGGCCCTCCTCACGAACCATTTATATAGAAGCACATGGCGGGCAGGATCTGGATCGGAGTGGTTATATACCCCGGCGAAAGCCATGTTTGTGATGGGACCGAGAAGGCTGTGTTGATGCATTATAGAGAAGATGCATCACAATGTAGTTGATGAAAGGAAGGAGCCTTGAATACGCAATAATATTACCACGACAGGTCCAGGGTGGACGCCCCCCCCAAATTTTTCTTTCCCTCTTTCCCTTTTTACTTTTCGGGCAGTTGAGGAGTATTGAGGTTATGAGATTTCATCATTTTCTGTCGCATTGACATTGAATTTGTGTTTTATGAATCACCAGAAGTGCACCTTGAACCTGTGCCTCACCGTTGTCAGTAGACTTCATTAGCTTAAGAGTGAAAGCTGGAGAGTGGCCCTATAACAAAACTTTCCCCGGCTTTGCTACCGCATTGCGCAATGTACATTAGAAACCCCTAAAACGCCAGCTTTGTTTTGCGGAACCTCGAATAAGCAGATCGACGCCTCCATGCTCGTACCAAGAGACCCCCTCTTCCGGCTCGTCTCTTCCCATTCCATTCTATCCGTTTTCTTTGATCTGCGCCGCCAGGAAAGACCTAGACACACAATCTATAACTCGCATAACGACCAGCCGTCTCACTGTTTCGGATAATCTTCACGACCGCGCCACGCCTCAAACCCAAGTACCGCGCCACGGGATCCTTTTGAAGAATTCGAGGCAGCTGCGTCTCCTTGAGTCGGTAACGCTTGAGCAGGGCAATCTTCTCTTCGCGCGAGAGCAGCACGTGCTTGGGTACAAGCTCGTGGTGCGTGATGTTGACGAGCAAATCGTCCTCGAGGAAGCACTCAATCTTGGTCAGGTTCTCGACGCTGGCCAGGGACTTGCGCGCGGCGGGGGATAAGGGCACGTGCGTGACCATGATGCCCGTCTTGTAGTTGTTGGCGATGGTGTACTTGGCGAAGGCGCGGATCTGGCTCACGCCAAAGGTCTTATCGGCGAGGAACTCGACCCAGATAGGGCCGCAGTCGGGAACGGGGTCGGGGTTGGACTCAGTAGCGGGCGGGGTGAATTTCTTGAGCATGGAGTCGCTGGGACGAGCAGAGAACTGGAGCTTTCCACGGCTGGAGATCGTTGTTTCGAGGTCAGTGAGGGGTTCGCAGAATTATCATGACTGGAGATGTTTGGGTCTTTCTCACTTGACAGAGCCGTCAGGGTTGCAGTACTCGTCACGGAAGCGATCGAGGGAGATCTTGACCTCCTCTTCGGCGAGTTCGTATTCCTAAACGTCGTTAACGCTGCGATCTTGCATCAACGAGGTACCAGTGCATCGCCGCGGCAGCAATGGTGGTTCGCATCGTCATCTTGGGAAGAGGTTTGGCGACAGCACCGGAAGGGTTGTCTTACTCGGTCGGCGACCATCTCATGGACGGTTCGCCACGCTCGCCATAAGCGCACGACTTCCTTGGACCTGGCGTCCGTGGGCACGTTATCGATATCCATAATTTTTTTTTTGTTCGCGTTCGTTGGGGCGGTTGGTTGTTCTCGTTCGAAAATGGAGATCCCAGGCCGTTCGTCCTTCGTAACAAAAATGTTTCGTTCAGCCTTGCACTCACACGGGCTCGCCGTCGCGGATCGAGTGTGGCTGGATAGCACGTGACCTTATGCTGAGCCACAACAGCCACCGCTCGTTGGCCTCCTCAGGGTTCTGGGTCTGGGGCAGGCAGGGTGTTAAGCACTGAGGGACAGTGGGCGCTAGTGGGACAGCGGTGCGCCAGGCGTCTGAGGGACCGAAGTCTTGGGGGGATTTCCAGTGAGAGACGGAGGAGGTTCCTTCCTAATCTGGCCTAAGGTTCGCTGGAGCTGTTGGAGTAACTCTAGGCTCAAAACCAGGGTGCACGGGCCCCAACGGCTCACAATCGCGTGCAGACACGGGGCAGTCAGAAAGTGGTGGAATCCAAATTTCGAAGCACCTCTTGAGGCTTCCTATTTTTCTCCCTCTCTCCTCTACCTCTGATAATCCTCTCGTGTCGATACGATCCTTTTGTCGTCTTTACTCCTCCCTGCCCTCTCAAAGCTGCTTCTCGCGGCTTCGCACGGTCCTTGTCGTCTCTAGCTGGCTCATCCCCCGTTCCCTTCGCTCGCCATGGCTGAAGCTGCGACTACCACCGCCCCTGCGGCGGACAAGCAAACCGCCACGCGCCCTACCCGTCCTGATGAGAACATCTTCAAGGAGGAGCTCGCCAAGGCTGAAAAGGAGCACAAGGCCTCCATGGATCAATTGGTATGGACTTGATCCCCTCCTCTCTTCCGTGAAGAGCAGATTCCATACAGACCCAGGTTCCACATGCGTGGCCTCATGACTTTATACCTCAAGGTTGCATGACCCAGCTAACGGTTCCTCGTTCTAGTCTGCCATCAAGGCCAAGATCGAAATTGCCATGCCCAACAAGAACAAGGACCAGCCCAGCCCGACCCAGAAGCGACGCCAGGAACTGATTGCTCAGCTCAACGAGATCCGCCAGAAGCAGGCTGGCGGCAAGAACGCTCGCACCGGTAAGCTCGACCAGATTAAGCGACTTGATGAGCAGGTCCGTAGCCGAATCAACGAGCAGAAGACTGCCAAGGCCAAGGTTCCCTATAAGAGCGTCGAGGATGTCGACCGCCAGATTGCTAGCCTCGACCAGCAAGTCAACTCCGGTAAGATGAAGCTCGTCGATGAGAAGAAGGCCCTTGCCGACATTTCCAACCTGCGCAAGGTTCGCAAGAACTTTGGTCAGTTTGAGGACTCGCAGAAGCAGATTGACGACCTGCGAGCCAAGATCAAGGAGATCAAGGACAGCATGGAGGACCCCGAACAGAAGGCCCTGTCTGAGCAGTACGACAAGCTCCAGGCCGAGCTCGATACTATCAAGGCCGAGCAGGATGAGGCTTACAAGGGTCTCTCCAGCTTGCGTGACGAGCGAACCAAGCTCCAGGCCGAGCAGCAGGAGAAATTCACTGCCATCCGCAAGCTCAAGGACGACTACTACGGTCAGAAGAAGGCCTACCAGGCCTACGAGCGTGAGGCACGTGACCGACAACGCGAGAAGTACAGGGCCGAGCAGGAGCGCCGAAACCAGGAGCGCAGAAAGGCCGACGCTGAGCGACGCCTGGCCGAGGCCAGCGATCCCGCCTACCTCGACGAGATCCGCCGCGCCAACAGCCTGCTCCAATTTCTTGACCCTAACCACAAGGTTGAGAAGGGCCCCTTGATGGCTGATACCGGCCTTGGCGCCCAGGCCCAGCGAACTGTCGATGAGAGCAACCTGAAGGGCACCAAGCTTGTCCGCAAGGAGGAGCGCGAGGAGGAGTACGCCCCTGCCGTTAAGAAGGGCAAGAAGGGCAAGAAGGGCGGCGCTGGCGGCTCGTCCAAGTTCTTCAGCTGCCCTCCCTCAGTCATGGAGGACTGCGCCGCCATGGGTATTGACCCCCCCATGAGCAGCGACGACGTCCCTGCTGTCGCCGAGAAGGTCCGAGCCAAGCTCGATCAGTGGAAGAATGAACAGGAGGCTCAGACGAAGAAGGTCAGTTGACTTGACTGCCACTAGCACATTCAGACAATTTACTGACATATTTTCTAGAACATCGAGAAGGCTAAGAAGGAGATTGAGGAGATCGAGAAGGCCGAGGCCAACGGCGATAACGTCGAGCAGGTAACCTCGGACCTCAAGGAGACTTCCATTTCGGAGAAGCAGGAGTCCTAAGCTCCCCAACCTTTCCAAGGCATGTCATAACACCTCAGCACTATCAGAATTAACTCGATAATGCGAGCTCATCGCACTGCATCAATCCCCTCTCATCCCGCTTTCGCCCCGCGTCTTCTCACATATAAATCCTACGCAAACACACAAAAATGCAATGCGTTGTAGGGGTTGTATATATATATCAAGGCCTTTTCGGTTGAATGCTGGCTTGACCGTTTACACTCAGCCAATCTCTTTTCCCTTACTCTCCGACTCTCACCACCACCTTGACTTCTTTGCCTGGTCCGTAAGCGCTGTCGGTGCTCTTGCTTTTCAAGCGCTTTCGCCGGAAAATGATATATAGATCTAAAAAGGAATACTACAGGTGTTAAAAATAATGACAAAAAGTGTTTTCTCAGATTCTTATCTGGGTTGGTTCCGACGAATCAGTTTCCTCGTTCCTCGAAATTTTAGTGATGCTCCTCTCGCATGATGTGTTTTGTCTTGCATCTCTCCTCTCTTGCAGAACTGTGGGGCGTCTTATAGAGCGCATTTGATGCTTGGGCACTCACGCGTCTTGGGTACATGTGCTTTCTTACAAGCATCGAACCAAAACAAACCCCCAGTGTGTCGCAAATGACTCAGCTTACAGGGACATAAGACCTATCCCCGAGTTCCTAGCCGTCCAAGGTGAGGGCAGTTACCTCGAAACCGAGATATACCGTACTACGAGCAAGCTGACTTTGCAAGTTGAAAGCCTGAATCCGCTTGACATTTTAGACGCTAATAACTACAGGGGAATATTCCCTTTCAAATGGCAACAAAACTCCATTGTATGAATTCCGTCTTCTCGTACTGCTACAACAAACAAGCGCAACCAGCCCTTGCGCTGCCAAACACCAAATTATGCCATCCCGGTCCACTATGCCGGCAAAACTCCCCGCCCATTGTATGCTCTGGTGTGTAAAGTTCGTTACGTCGTGCTATACGTCGATTCGTTTCCATATATGTCCGTGGTTCGTGCATTCTATAACATGTTGATTTATGTATCCAGTTCAGGATTTCAAGGATATCCGTAGTATGGTGGGTTTGGTGGTCCGGGGGGATGGCCGTAGCTTCCAGAGTACCTATCTCGAGGTGCCGGAGTACGACGGTCCATTCGGGGGTCCACGCGAGGGTCCATGCGAGGATCCATTCGAGGGTCCATTCGAGGCATCGGAGGGGGTGTCGGCGAGGGTAGCTGTTCCGTATGGTATGGGATCGAAGTCATCGCTGCCGAGCCACTCCCAGCACCATAAGATGCGCTCCTTCGATTGGGTTTCCTGTGGCTACTGAGAGAGCCTAGGGGCGGGTTCTTTACGGCAGGCTCGTCTGGTGCCGGAAGCGTAAACTCTACCAGGCCGTAGAAGTATCGCAACACCTCGGGGTATCGATTTACGCTAGCCTGCCAGTCCTCGTCAATTCCTCGCTTGAGGGCGTCTTGGGCTTCGGCTATCTGATCGGGATGTGGTGGCGCCTGATAGTAGTGGAAGGCATGGGCATGGATGCGATCCAGGTGCGCCGAATGAGCAGTCTTCCGACGTTCCGTAAGTTGGCCAAAATACACAAGGATATAGTCTTGCGCATGCCCCCGAACCCAATTCCTGAATCACTGCTAATTAGCTTTATTGATGGGGAGGGTAGACAGTATTTGCGAACCGAATTTCATCGTAGATGCCCCTCATCATTTGATCCTCGGCCTGCTTGATGGCTACGTCGAGCCCCTTGGCCTCGCACTCACACGCCACACTTGCTGGAGCATGACACACAGCGCAGTCAGGATCCATCTTGAAATAACCTTTAGGTGGAGGTTGTCGATAGCGTCTACCAAACATCTTAGCCAAAAGCGCCCAACCTTCAAGGCCGATAACAAGGCAAGCTTTAGAGGTGAAGGGCGGGTTGAGCAAGCCCGAGATGCTATCCAGCTGTATACAGGGATCAAGCCACTCTGATAACACAAAGATTGAGTCGGCAGCACCCTAACCCCACAGGACGATGTCATGAGACAAAAAAGACGTCGATCCGAGGAATGGCGATTGAGACGTGTAACAGGCACTGAAGAGAAGGGGCTCAGAAAGAAGGAAGAGACAAGGGTGTGACTGACCAGATTGAGAGGATGCGGGCTCTGTCCTAGAGCTAAGCTTGGTCGTGGCGGGAAGTGGGATAACGAGATTAGGACAGAAAGTGGTATGGTTTGCACAATGTCAACCGGCAGCTGACGAGGGCAAGAGCTGCTTCGCTGAACATGTATGTGTCCTGCAAGCCACGGCAGCATTCGAGGTTTCGATTGAAGAGAGCGACAGAAGACACAGGGTCTGAGAGCGCGAGTGAGAGAAAGTTGCAATGGGGTAGCGAGAGAGGCTACAGATTGCAGGACGTAAAGAGATGGAACAAGGAAGCCGATCCACCTC
Source organism: Coccinonectria pachysandricola (assembly GCA_003693555.1). Lineage (NCBI taxonomy): Eukaryota > Fungi > Ascomycota > Sordariomycetes > Hypocreales > Nectriaceae > Coccinonectria > Coccinonectria pachysandricola. The sequence continues at coordinate 202,162 of QUZF01000031.1, forward strand.
TGATGTCGTGGCTCGAATGCGGGACCTCGGAGTGTATGCAGGCTGGCCCAAGGGCTTCGAACTGACGAATTGGTGGGCGAACGACGGTTGGGCAATGCGGAAGATCAGAGGCTATTGAGGGGACTGCAACGGTAGAGCCGAACGGGAGTAACCTGCAAAGGTCAGACGAGCATACATACGAGCTCGGGCGACCTCTGGGCGGAAGAGAAGTCACAGTTCTTGCTTGAACTTAGCAATGCGGGAGACGGGCGAGGATAGGTTGGCTGTAGGCTGTAGTCAGATTGAAACCACGAAGCATCCAGGAACTTCAGAGATGAGATGAGATGAGAGAGGAAGTCGTTTGTCCAGCGTGTGTGCGGTTGGCGACGAGGGGGTGGGAGGGGTTTCCCGGAGTTGAGAGAGGCTCTGTGTGCAGCCGACCACCCACTAGACTAGACTAGACTTTGGTGGATAGTAAACTGTAGTTCACCGCAGTTTGGTATCGATAGCCCTCTCGGAAGGGGACAAGGCTGGTTGGTGCAGGTTGCCCAGTTCGAATCTCGCTGCTCAATGGCCGGCCGTTGTCCATTGTCCATCGGTCCAACAGTCTTTGAAAGAGAAGTGGATAAATGTAACCTGAATCCACACAGGATCATGTTCGCACTAAAGATGTGCAGTACCCAGTAGCTCTGCTGCTTGTGGTTGGTGATTGGTGGTTGGTGCTCTCAAGTTCTCGAGGTGAGTTGGAGATGGAGGCTCAAGATACAAAAGAATACGTGGAGATAGTGGGTAGGAGGAGGAGACTCGTCGAGATAGCCGAATGTGATGCATCCTCTAACGTCACTCTACTGTGGCAAGCTGCTGATGATGTTGTGCATCTGGTTGTCGGTGGGGGGAGGGCATTGGCTACATGTAACATGGCCCTTTGCTGGTAGGTGTTGCAAGTAGAGTAATTGCACGAGTAGAGTGAAGTCCACGACGATGGGCGGCGCTGGTGTTGAAGACGGAAACGACAAAAGCAATATAACACTTCCTCCTGACCTCAGGCAGAAACGGCATATACGACTGCCAGGCTTTCGTCAATCTGCTCCTGCCTCAGAAAAACAAGCTTGTGATCCTACTGTACTACTTGGCTAGGTGACCCTTGCTATAAGCAGTGGGCTCTTCTTATCTTATCGCATCTTCCCTAGAAATTTTGGCGCTTTCACATCATCAAGCTCAAGATTCGAATTATCACAGCAATACGAAGCTGTAGCTGTTCCGCTTGGAACAACTACACGTCGACGTAGACATGGCTCCTCGTTGCCCCAATACCTCTCCCACCTTGCTTCCATTTCTCTACCCGTTACTTCTCCCTCAACGATCTGCGCAAATAGCCCCGACGCTCTGTAGACGCTACACGTCCACCATCAACGATCTCCCCGAGTCGCGCCTGAATCCTGCACCAGACGATTATGCGTCCCCAAGCTTTGCCGACAAGGCTCAGATGACTCTCTATGCTGGACGCGGCGGTAACGGCTGTATATCGTTCTTGCGCGAGGCGTACCTTGCCGAGGGACCCCCCAACGGTGGCGATGGCGGCCATGGCGGCAACGTCTATATCCAGGCCGCCCACGGCGAGACATCCCTACACAAGCTCGCAAGGAAGCGATTCGTCCGCGCAGGTCGCGGAAAGCACGGCCAAGGAAGTGCTAAGAGCGGAACACGGGGCGACGACATTATCATCACGGTACCAGTAGGGACCATCGTGCGCGAGCTGGAGCGCGAGGATCCTGTCGCAGAAGAAGAGCTGGACATGCGCATCTGGAAGGCACAGCAGAAGCAGCGCAAGGCCGAACAGAGGAGGGCAGAGATGGAGCGGGCGCGTCTCAAGCAGGAAGAGAGTGAACATGGGGAGAACGAGGAAGCAGAAGAAGAGGTTGAGGAGGAAGAGGAGGAAGAGGAGGAGGAAGACCAGGATCCGGAGCGGCGCAAGTGGCTGTTGTATCCTGGACTATCCAAGACGGATGTCAAGCAAACCGTCTTCCCCCGTCTTCCTAAGCGACATCGCGTTCTCAAGCAGCCGCCGCCCACCATCCACCTCGATCTTTCACGCCCGACGCCGACCCCTATTCTCCTAGCCGCCGGTGGTATCGGCGGCCTCGGAAACCCCCATTTCACGTCACGAGCACACCCGCGCCCCATGTTTGCGACAAAGGGCGAAGAAGCCGTGACGATGAAGATTGAGCTTGAGCTTAAGCTTCTTGCCGACGTGGGCCTCGTCGGCCTGCCCAATGCCGGCAAGAGTACCCTTCTACGCGCCATCACAAACAGCCGCACCCGCGTCGGTAACTGGGCCTTTACCACCCTTCAGCCCAACATCGGTACCGTCGTCCTTGACAAGTATTCTGGTCGTCCCGCTGTCAAGAGCTACCGCCGCTACCCCGCACACGAGCAGCTCGGCCTGCCAGAGGCTGTCGAGTCGGAGCCTCGCACGCGCTTTAATGTTGCCGACATCCCTGGTCTTATCGAAGGTGCCCACCTCGACCGTGGACTTGGCATCGCTTTCCTGCGCCACGTCGAGCGCGCAGGTGTCCTCGCCTTCGTCGTCGACCTTGCTGCCGGCGATGCCGTCCGCGCACTCGACTCGCTCTGGCGTGAGGTTGGTCTTTACGCCCAGATGCGTGACGAAGAGGAGCAGGACCGCCAGGTCGACTCCCGCGTCGACTGGAACATGACCTCCGATGGGCCATTCAACCTTGGTGGCGACCCAGATGCTCTGCCCCAGCAGCCTGCTGAAGCTCCCGGTCAGCAGATCGCCGGTAAGCCTTGGTTTGTCGTGGCGACCAAGGCCGATCTGCCCGAGACGCAGGAGAACTTCCGCCAGCTAAAGGCTTATCTGGAGAGCATCACCAAGGGCGAGAAGCCTCACCCAAGCGGAGCGGAGGATTCGTGGACGAAGAACTGCACTGCCATTCCTGTGAGCGCAATCAACGGTCAGGGTGTGGATCGCATAATTCACTGGACTGTCGGACTACTAGACGAGTAAGGGTAAACGGTGATGGAGAAGCTCCGTGTATTATATCAATTTGTAACGTTTCAAGAACATCATACGCCATCATGCCGTCTTTTTATTTATTTACTGTAACATCAAAGACTCTTGACCGGTAATTCCCGTACATGAACATCTAAATTACGCGTTTTCTTCAGCCTGCGTCTCCTCGACCTTTGCATCCTCGACCTGCACCTCCTCAGTCTTGACCTCCTCATCCTGTACCTCCTCGGCATCTGCCGTCTCCTCAGGTGTAGGAAGATCCTCTACGTCAATCTCCTCCTGGACGTTCTCCGCGGCAGCCTTCTCCGCTTCCTTCTGCTTATGAAGACTCGTGTTGATCAATGGAGAGAGGTCGTTGAAGATACGCAGAAGCATAGCCGAACGATCCTCCTTGGGCAACATCAGGTTCAGGGAGTGGATGCTCTTCCACAGAGGCAGAGCCATGCGCTCGCTGAAATCCGGGTCAGTGCCGTCCGGCTCGATGCGGAGCACGCAGCAACCCATGCCGACATCCCGGACGGCCTCGCCAATCTCGTCAAAGCGCTCCCACAGGTTATCCGAGATGCGAGGGAACATCTCGATGAGGAGCTTGTGGAACGTCTCCTTGTTTCGCAGGTGGATCACGCGCGGCTCGCCGACGTAGCCTTGGAGGATGGGCATGCCTTCGGCCTGGATGCGCCAGCGGCACACTTCGGCCGAGGGAGCATCCTGCTTCATGTACATGCGGACACCGCCGTGGATGAACTTGAGACCACGGCCCTCGTTCTCGGTGAGGATATCGCGCAGAAGAGCGCTGGTGTAGTAGATGGCCTTGGCGGGCTCGCCCATCTCGTTCCGCACCATGTAGCGGTCATCGGGGAATCGGCCAGAGAGGTGATAGAACTTCTTGATGTCGGCAATGACGGGGTGGCTGGGGTCGAGGTACTTGAAAGGCTCCTCTGCAGGACCGTTGCGACGGGGCTTCGTAGCATCTTGGGCAGAGGACACGGCAGGTGTTGAGACGGCAGAAGGCTCCGACTGAGCCTTAGCCTCGGTCTTGGCCTTCTTTGAGGGCTGCTCCTCGGCGTCATCCTCAGCCGGGCGCTTGCTGCCGTTGGCGACAGCAGCATCAGCCATGTCGGCGTCCTCCTGCTTGGCCTCCTCGGCAGCGGCAGCTTCGGGCTCTGCCACGGCGGGAGCTTCTTCAGCCTTCGCAGGCGTCTCATCGACAGCCTCGGCAGCAGGAGCCTCTGACGAACCGTTGGCCTTGGGCTTGGGCTCGTTCTCGTTACGAGCCTTGAACTCGGTCTTCTTCTCGAGGACTGTGATGAAGAAGCCACCGGTGTCCTGCATGTGAGGGTATACTCTCATGCAGCGCTCGAGGGGCAGGTTGGCGCATAGATCGCCTTCGAGTCTCGGGAACATGGTCTCGGAAACCCTGCCAGGGGTCACTCCCTCGCTGTGCTCATTCGCAAAGTCCTCGACTTCCTTCCACGAGCTCCAGATCTTGGCTGACTTATCCATAATCTTCCAGTCCTTCAGACCGGGGTAGCGCTTGAGACCAGGCAGCTCATTGCTGCAGTCAATGATCTCGACGTTGTCGGGACCACCACACCGCTCAATAGCCGACGCGACAACAGCCTCGTTCTCCACAGGGTTCATGCTGCAGGTCGAGAAGACAACTCGACCTCCGATCCTGAGCAGCTGTAGGGCTCGTACCAGAATCCTGATCTGAGTGGTGTGCAGACCGAGGGCGCTGCCAGGCTGGAAGTCCTTCCAGAGGTTCGCATTCTTTCGGAGCGTGCCGTCGCCGGAGCAGGGGACATCGGCCAGAATACGGTCGAACTTTAGATATGTAGGCTTGGCCTTGCCATCGGCGCTGGGTAGCTTGATCGAGGGGAATTGGGTGGCGTCGTGGTTCGTAACGAGCAAGTTGGGGGAAGAAAGTCGCTTAAGCTGGTGGACGAGCATGTGGCCGCGCTTGTAGTCGGAGTCGTTGGCGATGAGGATACCAGTAGCACGGCCGGCATCGCTAGGGTCAGCCTCGAGGCTCACCTCGCGCTCTTCCTGCGTCTCCGCGCCGAGGTCCAACCCGTCTTCCTTGGCGTAGGCGCGCAAAACCTTGCGCACGCGAGCCTCCTCGCCCACATGGATCATCTCGAGGAGCTGGGCGGCCTTGCTTCCGGGGGCAGCGCACATGTCCAGGACTGTCATGCCGGGCTGCAGGTCCATCAGCAGAGGGGGGATCATGCTGACGACCTCTTGGCGGCTGATGTTGCCGACGCACGTCTCGGAGACGAGGAACTTCTGGAAGGCTGCGAAGGGGGGGAACTTTCGGATGACGTTCTTGGGCGTGGTCATCCACCAGGCGAGCTCGTCGGGGTACCAGGGAACGGCCTGAGGAGGCTCGACCGGGCGTCCGTCCTGGTGCTCGATCTTGGTGATCTCGGGAATGTATCGTTCCTTGAGAAGCCTCTTCACGGCGAGCGCATGTCTGTCCACCTGGAGGTTAGCGGGACTGCGGTGGCAAAAGGAAGGGGACGGGATATGACGGACCCCTTGGAGCCGCAGAATCTGAAGCTGTTGGGGAGCTCGCGCTTCAGCGCATCCCAGTAAGCCGTCTTCTCCTCTTCGGGCAACTGGAGTAGGGTGTCGTAGAATCGCTGGAGCTTCTCGTTCTCCTTGGGAATGGCAGGGTAGTCTCTCCAGCCGCCTCCGTCTCGACCGGCATCTCGGTTACCGCCGCGACCGCCGCCGCCGCCGCCTCGTCGGCCTTTGCCCTGTTGTTGATTAAGTCAGCGCGATGCAGAAGAATTGGTCGAATTGGTCGGGGTGCTCACCCTGAAGTTCTTCTTGCCCATTGTCGCGGTTGTGGTGGATTGGGGTGAGGCAGCGAAGAGCTTTGCGACAGAAATTTCCACGAAGCGGGAAAAAGCCCTGGACTAGAGTAGACAGGCTAACGTTACTTACAGTACTGCAGTCTGCTGCCCCGCCGCTACTCGACCCCCCACCGCGGACGCTAAAAGTTAGTGGGCCAAAGCTTCAAGGGTGCCTGCTGCTGCCAGATCGCCCACTGTGGGCTCGGAACCACTACTTCACATTGATGAGTAGCCGTCACAGTTGGATCTCAATGTCCCGTCGCTTCCCGGAACTAGGCTCTCCCAAGAGTTTGAGTGCCATCACCTCTCACGGTCGGACAATGACTCCATCCCAGCAACCGAGGAACAGGGCTTCCAGCTTGGGGCTTCGTCTACAGGTTCGGTGTCGACGAAGAAGGCGAGGAGGTTTCGGGGAAGGGAGCGCTAGGATTCCGGCAGGTTTGGTTCCGAGAGGGTCACGGCAGAGACGAATGGCCTAATGTCGTCTTTAGAGAAGCCAAGCCATGTACGTTGATGGCCACTTGTTTGGAGAGGGTTTTGCAAGCTATCCAGTCGAACCTGGCCAACACAGGACTGACGGCCATCAATAAATTGGAGAAGCAGCCCAATGATATGTTGTTTGCCGCGTATATAGAGCTGACATGGCACAATCTTGCTAACTCCGTCGAGGCTAGCTACAGAGTAGAAGTAGGGCTCGAAAAACGTCGCCTTCGGATATTGAGATAATGGTTCGGGGAGAGTGCCTTGCGTCGTTGACTGGATAGATTACTTACGATCAAAGCCGAGCCTTGTTTGAATTGGCAATACTTCCAGATTTCGGGTGTCCTCTCACCTCTCTCGAGAGAGAGATGGAGCCAGATTCCTTCTTCATAGCCTTTGTAGAATGCAGGATCCTCTCCCGGGAGGTGGGCATGCAGATACTCGATCCCGCCCTTCCAACAGATCGAATACGCAGTGACTTCCGGTGTGTTACAGGTGAGTGTCAACAGTCGAGCCGCTGGTGGGCTTGGCTCTAGTTGGACTGACCGAACAGGCTTGAGGACACACGCGTTTATACCGGGCGGACAGTTGTACGTGACGCGAGTGTAGTGCAAGCCTTGGTGGATAAAGCCTAGCACACTCTAGGACACTCGAGAGTTGCAAGAGTTAGAATAAGTTGTTTGTGTCATTTCATTCATCGCCGCTGCCTATACGTGTACAATAATCCCATGCCCGATTTCCAACCCATCAGTCCTTTTTGATGTTACGCCCATACCTTGCCTCCCTTCATCCTGTCCGATCCGCTCTCATGACTTCTTCCACTGGCCCGCATCCTCGACGCCCTTGCCAACGCTGCTGAGGCCATCTCCGAGGCCCGTGCCGAGGTTGCCAACGGCATCGCCCAGAGGTCGGCCGGCATTGCCAGTGGCGCTGGTGACGGTATCGCCCAGGCCTTTGGTCGCGGCACCGGTGACGTTGCCCACGGTTCCAAGCAGTCCGCCGACGGTGTTGCCTAGGGTGCTGGTGACGAACTGAGCGCCGTCGGCGGCCTGGCTGGTCGCGTCGTTGTTTTTCTTGTTGTAGGGAGAAGCCATTGTAAGTTTTGGTTTGGTGGTTTCTCTCTCGATTTGGTAGTCTTTGTAGTTTTGAGGCTTGAAAGTCAACGCAGGCTTTCTGTATATCATGTATTGCGTTGAGGAGGGCAGGTTTGGTAATCTCAAAGACTCGAAGATGAGACAGCTCTCTTCCAGATCCAACAAGATGATGAAAGAAACGTCGCCTTCTTATAAACCTGGCCACGATCAACCTTGCATTAGCGTCATGACGTCAAATGCGGCTGCACATCTCCCGCCTAGCGTACTGCAGAGACTGTACTGTACTGTACTGTACTGTACTGTATCTGGAGTCACCCACACTCTACCAACCACTAACGTTTTACTATGGTGCATATCTCCTCCATTGGACTCGCATCCCTCCATCGCAATCCCTGTTTACCATCACGGATGACGTTCTATCATCGAATCTGACGCGTTTGGCCATCCAGCGACTCGGTCCCGTTACATCATAAGCCTGAGAACGTGATCATTCCCGTTTCCATCCCCGACGGTTTTCTTCCGGATAATTAAACCGACTGGTGATGCTGCGCGTCACACGGCCAAGGGGCTTCGCCGACGAGACCTTTGACCTCCGTTTCCGACCATGCCTCGTAAGCGTGAACGGGTAGGGAGATGGTGTCCTGACACCTTGGGATGACCTCAAGCATGCCTTAGTTTGAGAATATTGTGCTGTGGCAAAGTCCTGGCCAAAAAGATTGGATGCTGAGAGCTTGTGGGTTTGGACGTCTGCTTGTCAAAATTACAACATGGCGATTTGCCTTCTTCATCATGATACCTCCTTCTCAATCTTCACCCCATGAAATAGCCAAGTCGAGAGAGGAGAAGGCATTGTGAGGATGTGCAGCCTCACGCGCTTCGGTTTGAGTCGAGTTACCTCGAGGGGCCGAGTTAACTTGAGGGACCGAGGTGAGGGAGGACGAGTTAAGACACCAGAGACAATTCAGTGCTTGTCGATTTGGGCCGGCCATCAGAAGACTGGCTATGACCTTGCATCAACAGCTTCTCCTACCTTTGGCGAGCCACCTCTTGCAGACAAATCCTGATTGACCTTAGTCTTCTCGTCGTCGGCCGCCGGGGGTAAAAGCGTCATCGCACAGATCTTCCACCAGTTGCAAGACGTTTACCTCATGGAGCAGAGGGTCGATAGCCAATGCCTCCCTGGCAGAGGTAGGACGAATGAAGATCTAGCCAGGCCGTTAGCTGTCAAAGCAGGCTAAGGACGGATCGCTGGCATGGCTTGCATCGTGAAGGCGCAGGTCCTTACCTACCTACCCATTAGTAAATGAGAAGCTACACCCTACACGAGACACTCGACGTTCTCGGCGCAAGCTAAGAAGTAGACGGTAATGTGATGACGTATCAGCCCTGGCACTCGCTCATATTATGCGCTGTTTGTTTCCTGATTCTTTGTCTTTTGAACGACTGCAGAATTTATTCCTAGAATTAACCCCCCCAAAAATGGTCTACCAAGTCGCTTTTAACCAATGTTAAATTCATCAGCCGCAGAGCTCATCATCATCATGCTCTTCCTCTTGATAAGGTCCATCGCTGACCTCTCATCATTGTTGTCGCGTTGCTGCTCCTTGTCGTCATCCTTGTCCTTGTTGTTGGATGGTCTGCTTCTCTTCTTCGTCTTCCGCGCCACACCGGCTCCGATACCGCCCGGTGCCTCTCTTAATCCGTAGCTCTTCGCCGTGTGTCCGAGATGAAGTTCAGTAATGTCAAAGTATTTGCGCTCCTCTTTGGTATGTGTCGCGTACGCACGAATGTGTGACTTGAAGCCGTTGCGGGCTAGTTCGAGACGCTTCTGGTCCTCAAGGAGACGCTGCTCGATGTGGAGCTGAAGCGCCTCTGCCTTATCGTGGAAAGATGACCCCTCGCTAGGCTGAGCAGATGTCTCCACGGGAAACTCGAGCTTGGTCATCATACCCTTTTGGAGAATTGTGTCGTAAGATTGCGGCGTGGGAGGGGTTGATTGCTTGAGCATATCGATGTAGCCTTCCTCAGTTCCGGGTTGGAGAAAGAGGAGTGCATCACCGGGTTTTCCCGCTCGAGCTGTTCGACCAACCCTGTGGATATGATCGGCGAAGCTGAAGGCGGGATCATACTCGATGACGAGATCGACTGAAGGAATATCAAGACCTCGGGCTGATACATCGGTCGTGATGAGCAGAGAGGGCGACTTGCAAGCCGAGAAGGACTTTAACGTCGCCGTACGCACGGGTTGGGATAGGGAACCGTGCATCCTATGCAGGATAACCTCGGGGCTGGCCGGAGACATTATGTACGATGCCTTTGAAACCGTCTTGGAAATTGACTCGGCGTCCTTGGAAGATGCTGCAGCCGTCTCGTCCTTGGTCGTCGGGTCCCTCAACAATTCGTAGTGGAAGTCGACAGAGTCGGCGCAGGACATGAAAACAATGGCCTTCATGGTACGTCCGCGACGAGAGAAGGTCGACTTGAGGTATGATATGAGAGTGACTAGTCGAAGCTTGGCGGGCACGACAGAGTAGTACTGATGAAGCTGCGTGGGAGCTTTCATGGCGGTCTCATCTTCATCCCGCTTGTTGTCGTCGTTCTCTGCTGCCAGGAACGTAGCATCCGCCAAACTCATCTCTCCGAGCTTCTGGACGTTCATCTTCATCGTTGCTGAACAGAGGATCGAGACTCTTCGGTCAGGGAGAGCCTTGAGCGGAGTTCCGTCGGGTAGCTTGTCCGTGACATCGACCTTCTTCAGCTCCGTGATTGTTTTCTTCAAATCGTCTTCGAAACCCAAATCCATGAGTCGATCTCCTTCATCCAGAATCAGCCATCTCACCGTACTTAAGCTCAGCGCTTTCGTGTTGTCGATGTGATCAGCCAGTCGTCCTGGTGTAGCTACCAGGAAGTTAACGCCCTTGCGTATGCGCGCTTTCTCGGCCTTCTTCGACTCGCCACCAGTGATCGCAGTCGATACGAGCCATGGAAACGGCCGAATGAGCTGTTCTAGAACCGTGTGTGTCTGCTTTGCAAGTTCTCGAGTTGGCGAAATGATAATGGCGAATACCCCAGAGTCGCGGTGAATCTGGGCCTTGCCTTTATCGCTGAGCATGAGGACTCGGTGAAGGATGGGCAGGAGATATGAGAAAGTCTTTCCGGAACCAGTCTCTGCTTGCACGAAGGCGTCCGAACTGCTGTCCAACATGTGCGGGATAACCTTTTGTTGGATGGAAGTTGGGCGCTCAAGACCCATCTTTGAGAGTTCCTCCACAAGTCGAGAGGAAAGCGTGAGAGTACCGAAGCTAGCAGTACCGGAGGGCGCATTGCTAGGCTCGGGCGCAGACCACTCAGCTTCCTTTCCATCCAGTTCTGTCTTTTGAGCCGGATTGAACGAGAAGAGTCGCGAGATGACCTGCCCATTTGTCTTTCCGTGGTTCGGGTGCGGGTTCCGTCCCTGGCCGTTCGCTGTCGGTGGCGGGCCCTCCGTATCGTTCGTGTTTTGTCGCGGATTGTGCCTTGCCGAAGGCTTGTAGTCAAACTCACGTCCAAAGCCATCATTTTCCGTCCTCTGGCGCTTTGCTGAACGCTCTTCCTGGTTCACACCTGAAGCTGGACCGACAGGCGATGGTCGACCCTCGGACGCCAATCTAGCCGACTTCTCTGCCTGCTTGCGGTCCCGCCATCGCCCACCCTTAAACTTAACCTGGGGTTTGATAGGACCAGTGCCCAGGTCGAAGTTGAGAAGCATGCCATCGTCCGCCATATTGTCGAGTTGACTGCCAAATCTTGGTACTTTGTTGGCAGGTGGGGCGCGAAGTGTTATTGCTTTGAAGGGACTTGACCCAAGACTTTTTTTTCCTCCCCCCGTCGTCTCTTCGATGGGAAAATCCTTATCTTATCAAACACGTGGAGAATGGCGCCGGCAGCGGACTACCCCGCCAAGCTTTCCGCGGGGACCTCGTCCGACGACGTATCCGCCTCGGTCAACTCTATTCTATTCTACTTTCTCCTTAACTCTCTAGAATTATAAAACAACCAGTTTCTCGTTCGTCGTTGTATCAGCAATGAGGCAAGAGCAGCATTCTCAAAAGGCTGACGCCGGCCTGAGCGGTATTTCAAGGGCTTCTGGAGCACCGCGGACGTTACCCGACATTTGCCACGAGTTGCGGCGCAAGGTGTTCGCCTTTTTGGACGAGAAGCTGGACGATGAGCGGCTGCGAGGGGTACAAATCCAGACTCAATTGGCCATAGAGGTTGTAGAAGACGCGCTACGGCGGTATAGGTCGGTATTCTGGAAATCAATCTTTGGGTGACATTATAGCTAAGTTGAGTCTTAAAAACGCAGTTACGAAGAGATATCTCTATCCTACAACGGCGGAAAGGACTGTCTGGTACTTCTCATAATAATACTGGCCTGTCTACCTGCGCTATACCCCGAAGACTCAACAACCGCCGAAGCCGATGGTACCGATCATTCCAGTGCTACAGCTAAAGCAACGCCTCACCCACTCCAAGCCATCTACATTGCACCTCCCGATCCTTTCTCCGAAGTTGAGGAGTTTGTCTCGAGCACTGCTCTAGAATACCACCTCGATCTTACCCGCTATGCGCTACCGATGCGCGCCGCTCTCGAGGCGTATCAAACGGGCAGGCCGGCAGTGAAGGCCATCTTTATGGGAACAAGACGAACTGATCCGCATAGCGAGTTCTTGACGCATTTCAGTCCAACGGATAAGGATTGGCCGCAATTGATGCGAGTGAATCCAATCATCGACTGGCATTATGCCGAAATATGGGCGGTACGTTTTCGACCACGGCGTGGTGTGTCGCGATCATCTCGAACTACCGCTGCAGACTGCATCAGGATGTCCCAGCAAGAGAATGTTTCGCTAACGAGCACAGTTCCTACGCCATCTCGACATCTCTGTTTGCGTTTTATATCTCCAGGGTTTCTCATCTCTGGGTGGTACGACTAACACGCGACCGAACCCTGCATTGGCGCTCGATGCCGAAGGAACCAAGTTCAGGCCCGCTTACGAGCTGGTGCGTGACGACGAGGAGCGACTGGGCAGAGACCGCTGAGCACTATACGCACTGTTTTTCGTCAAGTCGAGTTATTGGTCTGAGAGCATCGACTATCTATGAGCTTTGGATAAATAGAAGAAGTAGATTCGCGTACAGATGTACCGCAAAGTCCCGGTTCGCTCCAATTGTACGATAACCTAACGGTGGTGTAGAGGATAGAGCGTTTGTGGTTTTTTGAACGAGAGAGCGATGTGCTGTGTTTGAAGTACTGCTGGGACAATAGATTTACATAGATTGACGCAGATCTCACGTCAGACTTTGCATATACCTATGAGCTTTCATCTTGTCGACTCGTTCACAACGTAGGATACTGATGATAAAAGTAATTGATAGCAATGGCCATAGCTAGCTCGAGTTGTCTATCATACTTTTTTTACTTGATTAGATGATGGAGTTGCCCGGCATCTGCTGCGTGGCCAGCCTCAGGTCCACGAGGATCAGCGTAGATAGATCCACCATGGGTCAAAGAGCTGCGCAGGCGGATCACAAGTGCCAGGGTAGTCTAATGACGGGCCACCACAGAATGGCTGTAGAATGATTGAAGCGTTCTGGAAGGACATGGCGAGACTAGGAGGGCAGAGGATTGATGTTTGAGGCATAACTAAAGACTTCGCTTTGATCAAAGTCTCAGCCTTATCCATCCGAAGAACTTAGGGTATATCAAAGATCCCACATCAACTACGTACCATATAAGCTGGATCTCGAGGGGTCTCTGCAGGGATTCCTTGCGGCACTTAACGCAGTCTTGTCACCGAGTAAATGTGTAAGGAACGAGCGCAAGTTCATCAAGAAATAGTATTCAGATAAAAAGAAAACAACAAGTCTTGTGAGTCAAGCCGGCGTTTTTGCAGAACCAAGTAAAGGGGGCCGGGGGCCTGGTGTTACTACGCGAAACAATAGCCGACTGCTCGTTTTACTTCAACTAGACTAAGAAGAAGTGATAGGGATGCACGTCGCTATCATCATATCATACCTCCTTACGGGGCTCACTGCTCTTTGATGTGCACGAATTGGAAATTAATGCGCTTCACTAGGGGGTGTAGCGTGTGGAAAGTTGCATACAAGCTGCAGAGTTTAATTGCAGGTTTGATGATTGGATCGACGGCTTCTTAGACTACTAGTCTAGGATGTACAGCAATAGGAACACTCAATGACGCTGTGGACTCACAATCCCCGTCTTGATTTCATGATGTGTGACTGTGCAAGAGGGAGGGGAGCCAGGTTGGTCAGATGGGAAAATACTCTATGCCAACCAGCCTTTTTGGTCGTTCTTCCACAACTCCGCAGCTGCTCGGAGCAAAGACTGCTGGAGGAATCAAAATCGCGATGGTCAATCGATCTCAGAGAGGGAAATTGTCAGCAACGAGACCAGTCAATGATCCTGGTCCCTGACGCTCCGTTGCATCCGAACCCCTACGGGTACTTTGTACGGAGTAGAGCTCTTTAACACGGGGCATTTTCGTGGGCACGGGTCCATAAGTAGTAGTGGTCCTGTGGCGCTGTTGCCGCGATGGCATCTTTTCCTTGGTGCTGACATTGCCGATATTGCCACGCATCCTCGTGCTCTCACGGGCCAAACGTGGCTGAGGCAGCTTGACGATGTCGGCGAACGACGGCGATGGTGGAGAGGCGAACCCGGAGCCACCCAATTGACCAATGATACGGCTGCGGACTGGGTTGGAACAAGACTTTCGTATCTTTCGCTCCGAGTGCTGCCGGCACAAACTATTGCGAAATAAAAAGTCATCAAAAATTAACAAACAGGATAGGATATCGTTTCAAGAAATCACCACGTCAGAAAGACAAAAGTGCACTTGCGGAGCACTTCGTGTGTTGTAAGCATACAAGACACCGCATCGTTAAGATCATGCACACCGCAAAAAAAAAACTAAAAAAAAAAAAAAAACTCACGACATGGATAGCTCGCACGACCCAGTTGACAGCTGGCCCTTTCTTTCTCTTATCTCGTTGGATCCAAGATCGAGACCCGCTACCCGCCGACCCGCCTTCTGAGCAACCTTGAAGACGTGCAACTCTGAAAATCTTTACCGTCACCACGGGCCTCTCTCGATCAGGAGCCCTCGAAAAAGAAGAAGCAACAGCGAGATTGCATAACTTTCGATGATTCACTACCCCTTCTCCCACACCTTCTCTCCCCTTGGCGCGGACTTCGGTTCCTGCACGCTACAAGTGCGCCGGCGTCGAGTCTGAGGCAGTTGGAGGGATATGGGAGCAACCCGACAGGCTGGTTTGGCTGGCTGAGGCTTCCCGGCTTCTTCCTAGGGTCCCACCAGGGGCGGGAGGCGACGCTGGGGCACAGGGCGATGGCACCGGTTTCTTCTCGCCCCGGCTGTCTCTTTGGGCGCTTTCAAACGCCCGTCCAGTCCGCTAAAATGCTGTAGACGTCGTTACGGCGGAGTAGCCAACAAGATACGTATGTATGCACGGGACAGATTAGCTTGTCGTCATTTTTGTACGCGCACTTCTTGTCTGTTGATCGCGTGCGGGAGCCCAGTCGAACAAGGGAGGCATGCTGCACGGTGATTGTGGGATCGACATCGAGAGCACAGATAAGATCTATTCCAAAGGTTGTAAAACGATTGGACCAGGGTGGGTTTGTTCCTTTCTTTTTTTCTTTGACCCCTGCCTCTTGTGTCTCAAAAGGAAGAAGGGAAAACCAATAGGAAAGAAGAAAGGAAAATGAGGAAAGGAATGGGGAAAAAAGAAAGAGAGAAAAAAGAAAAACAGTTTGACGAACGGAGACCAAGAGAAAGCAAAGTTGCTTTCAACAGCTTGGCCATTTCCATCATCTTCCATCAACGACTTACAGCATTTGACATTTGCCTCACTCTAGGTAAATGGAGCAATGAGGAATTGCATTGCTCACCAAAGCCATCAAAGTTAGTGTAATATGCTACCCGTCTTTGCCCGCTGGAGGGCACTCAAAAGGCATCTTTACGAGCATGATGGCAAGGGGATCACGATGGATCACAAGGGCCAGGATTGAGTCATTCCAGAACCGAAGCTGGCATGGATGAGGGAGTCCACCCAACGCATACCTAGCCGCACCCACTTTCCAAGCTGCGGCGGCCAGCTGGGCTCTGGAGCAGCAATCCACAACGAAGGCAAGCCAGGGCAGCCCGCCCCAGACTAGAGGCATCGCGGCGGATAGAGGCCTCATCGCCAGTGACCCAAACTCCGTACTCCGAGGGCGAGAGATGCTACTGTACAGTAGGTGCCGCGCAACCTAGCGTCAGCCTGTCCGGACTTTTGCACAAGCACCGAACTTGCTACGCCGCCCGGGAGATTTCTCCACACAGCCCTCTCTCTCTCTTATTGATTGCTGCAGCTGCTTACTGCTCGAAGCGTCATAGCTGATCAGGAAGCACTTTGAGATTAATGATAGGTATCCGTAGTTCGTCTGTGATAAATGAGAGAGAGGGGGAAAGTGCGAGTTTGTCGAGGAGGCCCGTACGGAACACTTCTGGCAACCTTTGGCTGTCCAGTGACCAACGAAGCGTCCCTGCAAATCCCGGGGTACGTATCTTCGGTTCCACCTCGCCAGGCATACAAGAGAGGGAAGGAAGAAAAAAAAAAAGACCTCGACGGCCCCTCCCATCACCCGGATCCATTCCCTGTGCTCTGTGCTCTGCTACTCCACGCTCTTACAAGGCTCGTGCCCCCCGGCTCACAGCTTCTATTCTAAACCCCCATACCATTCTGGTCTCTTCCAAGGCCAAGTTGCAAGCCCACTTTCCTCACTTCTAGTCATCGATCCAGATACACTCCCTCCCTTCAAGGCACTCTCCCTCCCTCCATCTCTCTTCATTATTCAATCTTCCTCTCCATATCTTCATTTATTTCCTAATCTGGCTCGCGCGTTTGTTTGACGGCTCGTTCGCTGTCAAATGAACCTGCAATCTTCTCTTTAATCTTCCCTCTCATGTAAGTAAAAAATCTCTAGATAGTTAGTTTCTCCCTGCTTTTTTTTTTTTTTTTGCTGCCCATTGGTCCACATCCATATTCGAAAGGAGATCTTGCTGTCCCCGCGTCGCCCGACCACGATCTCATAACTCGTTCCACGCGCCTCTCAGCCCTCAGGCACCACCACGCTGGTTCAGCTTCAGATTCAGCCTCGATTCGCCCTCACCTGCTCGTTGCTCATGTTCATGGCTCATGCTTGCTCGTTACCCCTCGAGTTTGCGTTGCTGACTTGGAGGTCACAGTCCTTTTCCCTACTAGGTGTCATCTAAATGCCCACCATCTACTCCTCCCTCTACACGAATTTCGTCCGTCAAGGATCAACATTCGCAAAGTCCATCACCACACACGGCTACGCTCAGTCTGTAGTCGCGGCCACTCACCCTCACGTCCTCAACTCTCAGAATCGCCCTGTCTTTGGACGCAGGAAAACCAACCGGCTCAACCGCTTCTCTACTCTCCACGTTCCTTCCGCCTTCCACCCGGACCGATCAACCTCTGCGGGACTCGCCGAGTACCGCCCCGGTCAGAATCATGGAGGTCTAGACGCTTACTTCGAGGCTCTGCAGAAGCAGCACGCCACAGGTGAAGTCGAGGAAGAATGGTCCCAGTTTGAATTTCCCAAGCGCATCGAGTGGAAGCCCAGCGCTGCTTCAGTCTTAACCAAGGAAAAGTCCGCTCAGGATGCTGAGCAAGTTCTTGCCGAGGATCCCCTCGCCAGTCCGGCTCTTTCTGCAGACAACGAGGCGGCTCTAGCGCACATCAACGCTGCCCTGGAAAGGGAGCTTGAGTCGCGCAGCCGTCTCGAAGCCGCTGAAAATGCGGTTGCCGCAAGCCGGCCGGGCTCCGTCCTCGGTTCGACGACCCGATCTCCTGCTATCGACAGGTCACGGACTCCCGCAAGCATTGCTCGCAGTGCTACGCCCCCCGTTGACCCTCAATCCCTCTCGTACGCCGAACACCTGCACAACCTCTCCGAATCTGGTCGCTATGCAGAGATTCCCACCGTCTTCGAGGCCATGCTGGCCACTGGCGTTCAGCCCATCGCAAGTGCTTACAACGCACTGCTGATTGCCGCCATCAACATTCCCACGAGGAAGATCGAGATTGTGTCCAAGGCCTTGGACGTGTATGCTGACATGCTTCGGAGGCGAGTGTCTCCCGACGCCGACACATACAACATCCTGGTCGGTCTGTTGGCCGCCCGCTGCCTCGAGGTGTCCGAACTGAAGTCTGTCCTGGAGGACAAGCGTGAGCGCTTTGGCGGTATGGACGAGCCTGGCAAGTTCATGTTTGCTTCACACGAGCTTGAGCACGCCATCCTCAGCGAGGACGATCGACTCGATCTCGCTATCAAGCTGTTCGACACGTCTGTAGATGGCGACTCAGCCATGTACACAGCCGAGACTTATCACCAACTGATCTCGGCATGTGCCCAGGCTGGCCGGGTTACCGACATGCTCCGTCTCTTCGAGCATATGGAAGCTAGCCAAGTCATCCCTTTTGCTGCCGTCTTCCCTACTATGATTACGGCCTACGCCACGTCTGGAGATTTGATCAGCGCCGTCGAGTGCTACAACGAGTACCGAAGTCTGGCCATCTCCCACGACGAGGGACGACAAACTCTCGACGACCGGCTAGACGCAGCAGTGTACGCCGCTGTCATCAACGCCTACGTCACCACTGATAAGATTGAGGGTGCCATGAAGTTCTTCCAAAAGATTGTCAGCGAATATGGCGTTCGTGCTGCGGACATCAAGGATGCGCTCGTGACTACCGGGTTTGTCAAGGGTTTCATCGCTCGGGGCATCTACGAGGAAGCTTTCTACTGGGCGCAATCCGTCGAGGACGAAGCTCGTGCGAAGGCCATGGCTAAGATTGCCACTGTGTCTGCGGATAAGCATGACACAGAGACTGCTATCGAAGCCTATTCCAAGATTCCTTCTTGGTACGATGACATGGCCACGCCCACCATTGCTCTTTTGGCTATGAGTGTTCGTGAGGGCGATGTTGCTTCTGCTACGAAGTTCTGGCACACCTTGAGCACTTCTGAGCTGCAGGTGGGTACTTCTTACATCGAGCCTACCACCATGTACGCCGTCGCCTTGATTGGCTCTGGCCAGGTGGTGGAGGGCCTTTCTCAATCCGAGATGATGTTCCAGAGAGTTCGTGCCGCTCAGCCCGACGCTCAGGTTATTGAAGAGATTGATGAGGGTGTCGAGTTCATCTCTCGCTACATGGAGAGTCGAGGCATCGCCGATCCTCGTGAGATTGCTTCTCAAGTTTCCAGCTTCCCTGGCCAAGCCGTGCCAGCGTCGCCTTTCTTGTCAACTCCCACCGTCTCCAGTTTCGAAGATACCTACGACCCATATGCCCACAACACCGACTTCAAGGGCTCCTCCTTGATTGCGGACGACCTCGAAGGCAACCACGGCCGTAAAGGGCCCCGTCTCGGCGATGCTCTGAACCGGTTCCGGAATATTCGACGCGCTGGTCGACACCCTCGATACATCACTTATGCCAAGCTGATATCTGCTGCTGCCCGCGATGGCAAGATGGAGATGTGCCACGACATCCTTGCCATGGCTCGTACCGATATGCCTCTTCTTCCTCAGTATTCCGTTGTTCGATACGGTTGGTCCAGCATCCTCGACGCCATGGTTGGTGCCTGCCTTGTCATGGGCAACCGAGGACGTGCTGAGCAGTTCCACCAGGAACTGTTGGATATGGGTGCCACCCCTTCTGCCAACACCTTTGGATTGTACATTACTACGCTCAAGGACTCTACTAAGACTTTCGACGAGGCTTCCGAGGCCGTTCGAATCTTCCACCGCGCCAAGGCCGAGGGTGTCGAGCCCAGCTCATTCTTATACAACGCCCTCATTGGCAAGCTTGGCAAGGCTCGCCGAATCGACGACTGCCTGTTCTTCTTCACTGAGATGCGGGCACTGGGCATCAAGCCTACCTCCGTCACCTACGGTACGATTGTGAACGCTCTCTGCCGAGTAAGCGACGAGAAGTTCGCGGAAGAGCTGTTTGACGAGATGGAGGCTATGCCCAACTACAAGGCGCGGCCTGCTCCCTACAACAGCATGATGCAGTTCTTCTTGACGACCAAGCGCGACAAGTCCAAGGTTCTGGCTTACTACGAGAGGATGAAGGCCAAGGGCATCGCCCCCACCGCCCACACCTTCAAGCTTCTCGTAGACACGCACGCCACTCTGGAGCCCGTCGACATGGTCGCTGCTGAAGAAGTCCTCGACATGATTCGAGCTTCTGGCCAGCGCGTCGAGCCTGTACACTATGCTTCGCTCATCCACGCTCGTGGATGCGTTCTCCACGATATGGAAGGTGCCCGCAAGCTGTTCGATTCCATCGTCGATGATTCTCGGGTTTCTGTCAACGCCAGCCTTTACCAAGCCCTCTTCGAGACCATGGTTGCCAACCACCAGGTTTCCGCATCCGAGCCCGTTCTCGACCACATGCGACGGAGGGGCGTCGAACTGAGCCCCTACATCGCCAACACGCTCATTCACGGCTGGGCCGCTGAGAAGAAGATCGAGAAGGCGCAGAGCATCTACGACGCCGTGGGTCGAGAGAAGCGCGAGCCTAGCACGTACGAGGCCATGACCCGCGCCTACCTTGCCGTTGAGCAGCGAGAGCAGGCCAAGGGTGTCGTGGGTGAAATGCTCACTCGCGGCTACCCCAGTGCTGTTGTCAACAAGGTTCTTGAGCTACTCGGAGGTGGGCAAGAGGCTACCGCTGAGTGATGGCCGTTCCTGGTGATGTGCTTTTAATGCTTTACGGTGTTGTTTTTCTTTACATGTTCATGTTGGCGTACCATGCATGCTTGATACCCCGTTGTTACTCGTCGGAAACTTGGTTGTTTCGGGGTTAAGTCCAGGACACCGAGAGGCGAAAAGGGCCCTCGGATCCGAATGGCACGGCGTTCTGTGGAATAAAAATGGGGGTTTTTTGGATTGGGATGTTGGCCCATGAATGATTAGATTTGGGGTCCAACGTCGTCCTCTTTGATAGACACATCACCACTCTAAACAGGCGAAAACATTTATGTAATGTGGCAGTATGGAGGGGCCGAGGTGAGGCAGCGGGAAGGGGTAGAACCAAACGAGGGCGGGCATCTATCTGATGAAGAGATGTCACGGTAGAATGAAATGTACCACTACGATAGCAATCAACGATTGAAAGAAAGCTCTCGACGTTTACGCATCAGCTGATGCTTTGTCGGGTTGGAGTGAACATTCTGAAGAGGAACTGATCTACCTCGTAGCTGAGCAACATCACACGCAAGTGACGATTTTCGACTACTCTACAGTGGACTACTCTAGGGTACCGTAGATGCCATGCGTAGAGTTGCGCTAGACGACAGTGTGAGTACCCGGCAAGGCACTGTACTGATGCCAATTGGCAATAACACTAACCCCCCACACGAAGCTGGCGACGACCCTGCCATCGCTTCCACCAGATCTGAGAGTTCGCATGCGGGCAAAGGGCACTCACACTCCCCTCACCAGCATCCCCCGAGCCTAACTCCTCCTCGATTCCGGCCTCGACTCTCACAGCCCCTGAGCCAAACCCCTCCCCGCGCCATGTCCTCTCGGAACCCCACCATCGCCGTCTCAGCGCCGGGCAAGGTACTCCTCGCGGGAGGGTACCTGGTGCTGGACCGGCAGCACGCGGGCTTCGTCTTCGGGCTGGACGCGCGGATCAACGTCGTCGCGGGAGAGATCCATACCACGCCCGGGGTGCAGCTGACGGAGATTGTCGTGGACAGCCCGCAGTTTCTCGGGGCTCAGTGGCGGTATGGGTATCACCTGGCGGAGCAGGGTGGAGGGATCAAGGTTACTCAACTGCAGGTGTAAGTGATGGACATGTGCTGCTTTGACGAGAGGTCTTTCTTCTCTCTCTCTCTCTCTCTCTCTCTCTCTCTCTCTCTCTCTCTCTCTCTCTTGGTGAATGCTGTGAAGGTGTTGGACCTCTGACCCCGAGATGTGCTGTGCTGGTCGAGCGTAAGAAAGGGGGCTTGAGTGAGTAACGAACGAGGTTGAGTGAGATCCAACGCCCGAGAGTAGCCTCAACCTCACAACATAGAACTGCCGTCTCCTCTTCCCGCGCATCGATAGCCCAAGTCACTTACATCTCACAGCGGCTCCAAGATCAGCGCCAACCCTTTCGTTGAGACGACGCTCAGCTACGCCCTAACCTACATCGACCGCATCGCCGGCCACCGCCCCAGTCATAGCATGACCTCGGCTCGCCTCATCATCCTCGCGGACAACGACTACTACTCGCACTCGCCCGCCACCCCGGACTCTGCCTCTGGGAAGCGAGACCGCTTCACGCGCTTCCCCGTCACCCTCGGCGAAGCTAACAAGACCGGCTTGGGCTCCTCCGCTGCCCTCGTCACGTCTCTGACTGCCTCGCTGCTGGTCCACTACCTACCTCGGGACCTCTTCGACATCGAATCCACCGGCAGCAAGGAGATCTTGCACAACCTCGCGCAGGCAGCACATTGCGCTGCGCAGGGTAAAGTAGGCTCCGGGTTCGACGTAGCCGCCGCCGTGTTCGGCTCGTGCCGGTACAAGCGCTTCTCGCCGGAGACGCTGAGCAAGGTCCCCGAGCCCGGGCGCCCGGGATTCGCGCAGGCGCTCGTCGAGCTCGTCGACGGCGCAGGGAGCTGGGACGTCGAGGTGCGGAAGGAGGAGGTCAGCATGCCCGAGGGCGTGGTGCTGCGTATGTGCGATGTCGATTGCGGCAGCAAGACGGTCAGCATGGTGAAGAAGGTCCTCGCGTGGAGGGCACAGGATCCCGAGAGCTCCAAGAGTCTATGGGACGATCTTCAGCAGCGCAACGAGGACCTCGTCGCCACGCTCAAGACCGGTGATCTGGACCAGCTCCCGGGGAAGCTATCAGCCGTGCGGCAGCTCATCAAGCGGATGGGCGAGAAGAGCGACGTGCCCATCGAGCCGGACAGCCAGACGGAGCTCCTCGATGGGCTGGGAGGAGTCGAAGGCGTGTACGGCGGCGTAGTGCCGGGAGCGGGCGGGTACGACGCGCTGGCGCTGCTCATGAAGGACGATGAGGGCACGGTGAAGCGCGTGGAGGAGTTTCTGGGACAGTGGGCAAAGGCCAAGGGCACGGGAGTCAAGCTGCTTAGCGTGAAGGGGGAGATGGAGGGCGTGAGGGCTGAAGGGTTGGACGTCTACGCTGGATGGATCTAGGATCAGCCGGGTATGAGAGATCTCACGGTTGATGACGCGTGTGGGAGGGCAGGAGAGTCTCGGATGAGACGTTTAAAAAGAGCATCATGTGTGAGCACACTGGTGGGAAGAGTTGGCGTGCCATCATTCAAGGCGTGTCTTTCGAGTGAATTTCCCCTCTCTGTCTCTCCCTTCTCCAGACTAAGTTCTGGAATATGGGCTGCTGACCTGACCTGATGGCTATAAAAAGAAGTTTCTAAGTTACGTGTTGGATTACCCAGTTGCGTTGCCTACCCAATGTCTTTTGTCTGATTGCGAGCCGACGCACTCGACTTCTTCCGGGACGCCTCGTTTCAAAACCCAAGCCGAACCGATGCATCATTTCCGCGTCGCAAACTGCATTTTCCCAACAGGTCCGTTCGTCGGGCCAGCCTCTCCTCTCCCGTCCGATTCTGATGGAGGAGGTATATAAAAATAAAAAGTGAAATAAGGGCTGCCAGTGTAATAACACAAACGCCCATGGATAAAAGAGTTGCGCAATTCCAACCCCGGACAGAACAA
Source organism: Coccinonectria pachysandricola (assembly GCA_003693555.1). Lineage (NCBI taxonomy): Eukaryota > Fungi > Ascomycota > Sordariomycetes > Hypocreales > Nectriaceae > Coccinonectria > Coccinonectria pachysandricola. The sequence continues at coordinate 225,455 of QUZF01000031.1, forward strand.
GAGCAAGGTTACCAGATCAAACCAGAACAGACCAGACCAGACCAGACCAGACCAGAAGACCCGGCGTGATTCGTTCGCAACAGCACTAGACTAGCGCATCAAGATGGCCGTGCCTGGCCTCGACGATAGCGCCGACATGTTTTGCGGTCGAACGGGATGCGAGAACAGGCTCGAAGCAGACAGCGGCGAGTTTGGTGTTCTAGGGGTGCGAGGTGAGGGCGGGTCTGCGATGCCAATGCGACTGGCCGCAGCTTTCTCCTTGAGCATGACGAGCCTAGATGAAGGGAAGCACACCAACGTCAGCACTGCGCTCTGCGTACGAGTAGTAGATACCTGCGTTGGCGACGGTAAGTTTGAGGGCGGCGACCTACTCATCCTCGGAGATGCCGGGCAGCGTGACCGACTCTTGCTTGAAGTTGAAGGGGGCGGACTAAGAAGGACGAAGAGACGGGTGTTAGCCGAGAGCCTTGACCAGCAGATGATCCGGAAGTGCATGAATGATGGCACGACTTGAAACGACCAGACTAGTAGTAGTAGTAGTAGTTGCAATGTGCATGGGGAGGAGAGAAAGGAAAGGAAGAGGAGAGGTGAGAAGAGAGCAAGAGGGCTTACAATCGAGGCAGAGACTGACCGCTTCTCCTTGCGACGTCGCTGTCGTGAGAGAATGCCCTGTACACGCGTGCACAGCGTTCGGACGTTGCTGGACAGATGCATCCTTGCTCGGGAGCCGGAAGTTTGGAGGCGAATTAGGGAACCTGGAAGTCGTCGCTGGGTTTCAAAGTCTCGATCCGAAAGTCTCGATGCGGGAATCATAACACGGAAGATGCTGACAGAGGTGTTGGCGTTATGAGATGGGATGAGATGTGACGAGATGTGATGTGCGTATGTGTGTCGTGGTGGTTTGGCGTTGAGGAGGTTGATAGACTTTGACGTAAGAAGTGGGTTGAGGTTAAAGAGAAGAGCCTTTGTTCGCAAGCGGGGTCCCACGAGTATATAAAACAAGCGTGAATAGAGTGAGGAAATAAGTTGATAATTTAAAAAAAAGGATGAAAGGAGACAGGGCAGGACAGGACGGATTGGGGGGTGCGGATGGGGGACTGAAACAAGAGAGGAATGCAAGTCGAGACACGCGACCCGGAAACGACGAGAGAGAGAGAGATTCAAAGACTCGAGACCTGGCGAAACGAAAGAACGAACAAATTCAAGAGGAGAGAGAGAGAGAGAGAGAGAGAGAGAGAGAGAGAGAGAGAGAGAAACAGGAGGAAAGAAAAAAGGGAGGGAGGAGGAGGAGGAGGAGGGGAGCACAAGAATTAGTTAAGAAAAGAAAGAGAATAGAGAGAGAGAGAGTAAGAGAAGAAGAAGAAGAAGAAGCAGAAGAAGAAGAACTTGAAAAGAAGCTGGTTTCCCGTTTGCGATTCAACGAGGGAGCGACAAGCTCAGACGGGCGGACGGACGGACAGCTTGGACTAGAATCGTAGCATCACTCTCACTCACTCTCACTCTCTCGTCCTTGACGCTGGGCGCGCAGTATGGTCTTTGGTCGAGACAAGAAAAGACGAGACAAGAAAAGACGAGACAAGACAAGACAAGACGACGGACTCTTTCTTTCTTTCTTTCTTTCCTTCTCTCTCCCTCGACCGTTTCTTTCACACGAAACATCAAAGGAGCGCCCCCCGCCCCCGACGATCAAGGTCGAGGTCGAGGCGCATATCCCCATCAATCGCCGCCGTTGGAAGATGTGTAGCCGATGGAGATGCTGCAGCGCAGTCTGATCTGGTCTGTTCTACTCTAGTGCACGAGTATAGCAAGACGAAGGTGCCGGAAAGTAAACGGAGAAGAGTCCACGTTTCTGCTACGACTTATACCGTGATCTATCTACCTCTAATCGGCAGGAGCGCAGCTGTGCATATGCTCTTGCCCTGCTCCAGGCACGATAGGGTCACGAAATGACAACCGCGTACTGTACTGCACTGTACTGCACTGTAATCCAAGAGAGATCAACAATGGGAGGGGGCAGGACAGGAAAGGAAGAGGATCAGCATGTTGGAATGGAACTGGGTTGAGCTTCTCTAGATGCTACTTACTACTACTACTACTACTACTACTACTACTACTACTACTACTACTACTACTACTACTACTACTACTACTACTACTACTACTACTAACTTAGTAGCAGCAAGTGGTACTAGTAGTCTGCCGTACAATGCTGGAATGCAACGGAGATGGAATGTCCCGAGGTCCTTCAATCACCAGGAGAGAAGAACTGGAATCCACCAAGTTCAAGTCGCTGCCCTTTCTGTCCCTCTCCCTCTTTCTTCCTCCTCTCGTTGATGCTAACGGCTTTCTTTGTCTGATCGATTAGCTTGGTCCATCCCATCCCCATTGTGTCGATTGTCCACCCCGCCGCCGCCATCAGAGGACTCGAGAGAGAAAGACAAAAACGAAAAGGTGAGACATGGTCCGGATTCTCTGTGCATCCATCCATCAAGAGATGGGATATGGAGACCTTGGGACTTGTTTAAAATCAAATAAAGATATTATACATACATACATACATACATAAATAGATAAATAAAAGCTGGACCCACGCCAAGGTAATGGGTTCATGGACGAGAGGTGCATCTCTCCCCGTCAGCTGCACACACTGAGTACTTTGATCAGTCCCAATCCCAGTCCTCGTCCTTTAAGACTCAGAGACATTCAACCGTGGCACAAGAGGGAGAGGCGCGTCTTCGCTAATCGCTGACCCAGACCGGCTGCTGCATTCGTGTCTCCGTCTCCATCTCTGTCTCTCTCCATGTATGCATGCAACCAACGTACAACAAGTTCGACATGTACGACACAGGCACGGAAACGGGCACGGGCACGACACGCGCATCGACATCGTGCACCAGCACTCTCCTATTCTGCTCTCCCACCTCCCATGGCGTAGCCTAGTCTAGATCCCAGCTCCCACCTCGCAGCTCCCCCTATCCACCCTTCCATCCCCTTCCCCCAGATACCCAGATTCTAGAACCCCCAATTGTGAGATGTACGCACGAGATGCTGCTGATACGTCCACACATTTGTGGAATGCGGGTTCTCTCTCTCTCTTCCCTTCCATTCTACTTCTATTTCGGGTAATCCTTGAGATGGAAGCTCTTGAGCTTGACGAACTGGTCAAACCCAAATCGGCTGAGCGTCTGTCCCTTGCCCGAGTTCTTCCAACCCGTCCACGCTAGGTCCTGTTTCCGTAAGTCAGCAACACGCTCTAGAACGTTCAAGGGGGGGAGGGGGGGTGAAACGGCCCCCCAGAGCGAATGCTTCTGGGGGCCGATGAGACGATGGGGACGTTTCTACGCACCGGGCTCGGGTAGTCGCAGCGGTTGACAAAGACGGTCCCCGCCTCCACGTCCTCGGCGAGCTCATACCCCTTGTCCGTGTCCTTGGTCCAGATGCTGGCCGTGAGACCGAACTCGCTGTCGTTCATGAGCTTGATCGCCTCCTCGTCACTCTTGACCTTTTGCACGGGAATGATGGGCGCGAAGCTCTCCTCCGTCATGACGCGCATCGAGTGGTCAACGTTGGTGAGCAGCGTGGGCTTTGCAAAGTTACCCTTGGCGGGCGGGTTGCTGAACGTCTCGTTGTCCGGGGTCGCGTCCTTGGCGCCCTTCTCGAGAGCGTCCTTGATATGCTCCTGATGCCTCTCGTGGGACGCCTTGGAAACGATGGGACCCACGTGCGTGCTCTTGTCAAAGGGGTCGCCTAGCTTGTATCCTTCGAGTACCTTCTGGACAGCCTTGACAAAGTCGTCATGGATCTTCTCATCCACATACACCCGCTCCAGGGAGCAGCAGCTCTGGCCAGAGTTGAAGATGGCTCCGTCGACAATCTCGGCAGCAGCCCAGTCGATGTCGACGTCGGCACGAATATACGCGGGATCCTTGCCACCGAGCTCAAGCCCAACGTTGACCACTCGGTCAGCTCCCGCCTTTTGTACCATGAGGCCTCCGGCGACGGATCCCGTAAAGCACACCAGGGCAATTCGGGCATCTCGAACAATCGTCTCCATAAGGGTAGAGGAGCCGCTGTGGAAGTACTGCAGCACACCTTCGGGGAGGCCAGCCTCGCTGAAGGCTTCTGCGATGCGCTCCGCCACGGTAGGGGTCTGAGGTGAAGGCTTGATGATTACCGTGTTGCCAGCTAGGATGGCGGGCACCAACGAGTTGATGAGTGTGAGGTAGGGGTACTGATCAGCGTTAGCTGCAGCCACGGCCAAGTCTGACGGGCTGGGGCGTGCAGAGTCGGGAAATGACCTACGTTCCAGGGGAAGAAGATGAGAACCGGACCGACGGGGGTCTTTCGAATGAAGCGCTTGAATCCCTTCTCAGGCTCTCCATCTGTATCCTTGAAGACCTCGTCACTGATCTTGAGGAGGTACTCTCCACGCTTTACCGCGGTGCTGACCTCGCCAGGCGTGTAGTTGATGGGACGGCCCATCTGAACCGTGAGCTCCTCTCCGAGCTCATCCTTCTTGGCGTCTAGCTTCTTGAGAAATTTGGAGACGATTTCCTGTCGCTCCTTCAGAGTGGTCTTGCGGAAGCTCTGAAAGGCCTCGGTGGCGACCTTGGGGAGGTTCGCAAGGTCATCGGCCGTGGCTCCGTTGCGGACGAGGATACCCTCGTTGGTCGTGGGGGAAATTGTGGTGATGACCTCGACAGACATGATTGCTTCGTTCTTGGGAAACTCTTCGATGGTGAGGTGTCAAAAGAGCAGATGGAAGGCTGAGAGGTTGTAAGTTGTAAGTTGTAAGTTAAGAGGCTCACGATAAGCATGCGACGCTTAACTCCTACACGTACACTTACTACTAACTAGTTACGCTACACATAGTACGCTGCCCCACGTCTGACGTCGCTCCACACCCCGCCATGAGCGCGATCGGAGCCCAGATAAGGGAGGGCGTCCGTTCTGATAGAGAAGGCGCTGAAGATAGCTCAAGATTATCCAAAGATTAACATTACCTAATTGTCATGTCTTCTAGGATGTACCTCTGGTCTCGTATTCACTCAATAGGATCATGTGCATTTCAAAAAACGAAGTGTCCAAGTGCTCGTTCCCTGCGTACTATGATGAGGATCTCCCTCCTACCATCTCTAAGTTGTGGTGGTATCGGCTCAACCATGCCAATCACATGACTCTCCGGATCTAGCGTCGATCATGCTCTTATCTTATCGACGTCCTCTTTTTTTTTAATCTAAGGCCGACGAGAAGTTAGTTAGCCATCAGCCCAGGAAACTCGTATCCGCGAACCACAATTGACGATGGCGCCAGAAAAGAAGAACGATTTTCTCGAACTTGCGGACAGTGAGGATGAGAACGATGTGGGCTACAACTCGGAGGATGAAGATTTGAGGAAAGGAGGCCGCAGCGCCAAGCGACGGAAGGTAGGCGAGTCCGATGATGACGACGATCTCGCCAGCAATGCAGAACTCGACGTCAGCGATGCCGAAGACGACGACGACGAGGATGCGAAAGAACCCAAGAGCAAGGAGCCTTTTAAAGACGACCAGGACGCCAGCTCAGGAAAGACGTCGAAAAGCAAGCGCAAAGCGACAGACCTCTCCAAACCCACCGAACTCCCCGACATTACTCGTCCCCTGACGAAAAAGAACCTCGTCGCCTCTGAGGCCGCCATCAAGAAGTCCGGCGTCGTCTACCTCTCACGAGTTCCTCCCTTCATGAAACCCACCAAACTACGCTCTCTCCTTGAGCCGTACGGCACCATCAACCGCATCTTCCTCGCGCCCGAGGACCCCACCGCACATGCGCGCCGCGTCCGCGCCGGCGGCAACAAGAAGAAGTCATACACGGAGGGCTGGGTGGAATTTGTGCGCAAGCGCGACGCAAAGGCCGTCTGCGAGCTGCTCAACGCACGCACGATTGGCGGCAAGAAGGGGAGCTACTACCACGATGACTTGTGGAATCTGCTGTACCTCAAGGGATTCAAGTGGCACAACCTGACGGAGCAGATTGCTGCTGAGGATGCGGAACGGTCGAGTCGCATGCGCGCTGAGATTAGCAAGACGACCAAGGAGAACAAGGACTTCGTGCGCAATGTGGAGAGGGCCAAGATGTTGGATGGTATGCAGGCCAAGGCCAAGGCCAAGAAGAGGAAGGTCGATGTGGACGGTGGCAATGATGGTGCTGGTGCTGGAAAGTCTGCGCCCACATCTCAGCAACCGATCAGGTCCTTTAAACAAGTGCCGCTGGCTAAGAAGAAGACGCCGGTGGACGAGCAGCCTGCAGAGGTGTCGCGGGTGCTGTCCAAGATCTTTTGATGAACTATCTGTACTTTCTTTCTAGCCTCCTATCTGCATCAACTTCATCTTGCCTCCGGATTGCAGCGACATGTTCATAGCCTCAAACACCACATGTAGAGTAAAGGCTGAGCAAGCTCATGGATCATCTTCATGTATGAATACTCCGTATGGGTATGGATAGAGAGGCCAATTGCGCCCGGTGCACTACTCTAGACTGCGGTGGTGGGGCCCTTTGGAATTTCTTCTGCCCCGCGACGCTTCAGAAAAATTTGGAAAACTTGACGCCTGATAAGCCGTCGGGTTTGGCTTATCAAAGCAGCGGGGCAACGTACTTTTTCCCACTTAGCCTTCGCCTCCATACCCTCGAGTCACTCGTCTGCAACTCCAACACCACATACCAAAACAAGTTACCCAGAACCGTTGACTAAGAATGTCGATGGATCTCGACGACCAGCCGGTGTCGATAGCGCCTGGCGCTGGCGCACCTCAGCAGAATCAGGCAACGTAAGTTTCACCATCGTCTTTGCGATCACGAAGTAAGAAGAAGAAAAAAGAGTCCCCCCTTCTGACCTCACCCTCCCCCTCGCCATAGTATCCTCTGTTGCAACTGCGGCGCTCCTATCGATGGAACCCAGGCCACCGGCGCACTCTGCTACGACTGCATCAAGCTCACTGTCGACATCTCCAAGGGCGTACAGCGCGAGGCGACGCTCAACTTCTGCCGCGACTGCGACCGATGGCTCATGCCTCCCAACAGCTGGATCGTTGCCTCGCCCGAATCCCGCGAGCTGCTCGCCCTGTGCCTCAAGAAGCTGAGAGGCCTCAACAAAGTCCGCGTTGTCGACGCCAGCTTCGTGTGGACGGAACCTCATTCGCGACGAATCAAGGTCAAGCTCACCATTCAGGATGAAGTCCAGGATGGTATGCTTCTCCAGCAGAGCTTCGAGGTCGTCTACGTGGTGGCCACTCAGCAGTGCTCCGAGTGCGCCAAGTCGTATACTGCCAACGTCTGGCGTGCGGCGGTCCAGGTGCGACAGAAGGTTGTTCACAAGCGAACGTTCTTGTTCTTGGAGCAGTTGATCATGAAGCACGGTGCGCATCGCGATACTCTCAACATCAAGGAGGCCAAGGAGGGTATCGACTTTTTCTTCTCCCAAAAGAACCAGGCAGAGAAGTTCATCGACTTCTTGAACTCGGTCGTGCCCGTAAAGGTCAAGGCGTCGCAGGAACTCATCTCACACGATACACACACGTCCAAGTCGTCATACAAGTTCACATTCTCTGCCGAGCTCGTGCCGATCTGCAAGGACGACCTGGTGGCCATGCCCATCAAGCTAGCCAAGCAGGGCGGAAACATCAACCCTCTTGTCCTGTGCCACAAGATCGGTACCTCAGTATACCTCTTGGATCCTCAGACCCTCCAGACCGCCGACATCAGCTCACCGATCTACTGGCGAGCACCCTTTACGTCGCTTGCGGATACCCACGAACTAGTTGAGTTCATCGTGATGGATATCGAGCCTACCACCGTTCAGAACGGAAAGTGGATTTTGGGCGAGGCTACGGTGGCGCGGGCCTCCGATCTAGGCTCGAATGACAAGACCTACTTCACCCGAACACACCTGGGACGAATCCTTCAGCCCGGCGACTCAGCGATGGGCTACCTCCTCGCGGAGACCAACTTCAACAACTCGGACTTCGAGGTCATCGAGCAGTCCAACACATATTCGTCAATGATCCCCGACGTGGTATTAGTCAAGAAGCACTACCCCCGTCGCCGGAAGAACCGCCGCCGAGACTGGAAGCTCAAGCGTATGGGCAAGGACGAGGGCGACCTTCTGCCGAAGAAGGCCGACCAGGAGCGTATGGATCAGGAGTACGAGCAGTTCTTGCGAGACGTCGAGGAGGACGAGGAGCTCCGCGCTACGCTTGCCTTGTACAAGTCCCAGAAGCAGAAGGAGTTGGATGAGATGAGCATGGCGGAGACGGAGGCCGATGACGAGGCGCCTCAGGTGGATATGGACGAGTTGCTGGACGACTTTGATGAACTCACAATGCAAGACGCGTAGAACATTTGCTGGGTTGGGAACTTACTGGAACGGAATGAAAAGATATGCTTCAAATTATGATTACCAGCATCCTTTGCCGAGCTCGATCTGTGATTTACGTTTCCGTCCTGCGAAGTATCGTTCTTGGTTTCTTCATAGTCTTGTTATTCCCTTCTTATAAAAACGACGGTATGTTGTCTGCAACTAGCTCTTCGGCCGGCGTCTTAGCTCCCACCTTTCGAAACTGCTCTCGTGACTTTTGCCGACGCAGCCTGAGCTTGTTAGTCCCGAAAGGATCGTCGTCGTCGTCTTCAATTTCGATAACGTGTTTGATGTCTTTCTTGATCGACTTCGTGTTACGAGGTTGTACCGGTCCTGGCTTGGGGCCTAGACGTCGCGGGCCGCCCTCAAGCTTAGGCGCGGTGGGTTTTGCTTTCGAGACCCGAGAAGCGTCTGTCGGCCGCCTCGCGGGACTATGCGATCGTCGCGAGGACGTTCTCGTCGTGGGATTAGGTCTTGACGTGCGCGATGGTGTAGGCGGGTCCTCGCACTCGCTACTCTCGGTGGCATCGTCATCTCCTATCGCCAACGGGCGCTTCCTCGATCTCGGTGAAAGCTGCTTCGTAACACGCTGCTTCGACGGGCTCCCCTGGCTGGACGTGAACCCGGCCGAAGCTCTCGTGACCGCTGCTCCCAGTCCCGTAATCCCGCCAGAGAGATGTTTTGCCTCCTTTCGCGGACTCTCCATCAAACCTTGCAGGCTCGTCCCCATCCACGGTGCGTCGCCGCCGCCTTTACCACTGCCACTGCCAATACCGCCGTCGGCATCTCTCCCTAGCGTCTTGCGCTGCTTAGCTGAGCGTTGCGCGCTCTCGATCCGCCTGCGAGCTACGACCGTCGGTGTTCCGACCACGGGGCGCTCAATCTCCCGGATGGTGTCGGCATTTTCGGTCTTCGCGCGGGCTTTGAGACGGTTGTACTCTGCGCGGTGTAGGTGGACTGTAAAGCTGTGGGCCACGGTAAGGAATTCATCTTCTACCATGCGATATATGTCATCGTGTAGAAGGCCTGGGATCATGAATCTAGTCGTGGTAGGTGAGGAGAAGTACCGCTGCATGGTGAGTGAGAGTAACGTACTGCTCAGTTGGGGGCTCTGGGGGCGGGGATGTCGAGGGACTGCGGTTTCCATCTTACGCGTAGAGGTCTTAGCTGATACGTTCATTGGAGTGTCTGCACGCGTGGACCTCTTACTATCATGCGTGTTGATGCGTCCTCGGCTCGTACTCTTCACGAACGGCGAGGGCGTGGTTAGTGTGCGTGAAGCCGAAGCTGGTGCGAAAAGCCGATGTTTTGGGGTACGCTCACTCGGTGTGCGTGGACTATATGTCTTGGTAGACGACAACGTGTGCTTGGCAGTAGCAGGACTCTCGGAAGTATCCCATGGCAGTTTGCGTGTCATTGTATCGGGTTGTTGCGACCAGATGGCATTTCCGCGTGTCAAGTAATAAGGATCTGGGTTGGAGAAGTAAGAAGTGGAAATGGGTGGCGTACAACTTGGCCCAAGCCGTTGTTCATCGACCAGCTCTCCACCGGCGTCATTTGTCCTGTCCAAGAGACGAACAATATGCTTGTTACTTCAAAAACCAAGGTCAGAATGGACTTCCCAAGCAATGCCGCTGTTTTCTTTTCTTTTACCTACCTGAAATGTCATCCTTTAGGGTAGGCTAACCTTGAACCCCAGGTTTTAGCAAATCAGTACTGGCGGACCTCGTGTACTCACACTGGAATCCACACACTTTGAACAAAAGGCTAATAAGAAATCATTGGACCTTGAATTTGAACGAACTAAGAATAATAATTGGCTCGGCAATCAAGTCATGACTTGAGCCTTAGGAATTGATTACCATGACGATAGGAAGAAAGGCCATCATAAATCTGCAAGAAGGCAAATGGTATAGGGTATCATCGACGGATACCCAGCGAATGAATGCTCCCGTTTTTCTTGGTAAGACATCTACTACTATAGGTCAACCGCAGCCAGAGAGGGTACATAGTTGGCGCTCAGTATCCATCTTCCCCTTATCCGACTCTCCCCACAATCGGCTCCGCAATCTCCGCAATGCGCCACCAGAACTTCACGATCAACTTCGACCTTCTCGTCGGACCATGTTAGAACCGCACCCCCCCTCCCTACACGATGCCTTGCTCGAACAATCCCGATCCACTTCAAGCATGTGTCGTTGACCGGGAGTATCGGGTCCCAAGAAGAAAGCGTAACCTTCTTGCCCCGTGCATCAGAGGACTATATCGATCCCCGAATGGCCAACAAATCGTCCCAGGGTCGCAAAGCAGGGTAAACAGAGGAAAACAGAGGAAAAATATCACCTTGCGCCAGTCTCATCGCTGACCCAAAGACCGAAAGGCCAATGGTTATGGTGTCTTTGAATTAACTATGAACTTGTACACAATCTGCGCTATAAAACCATCATGACGTTTCTCGTACCACTTGGTCAACAGCCTTGGCGAAGTAGTCGACGTTGTGCTCGTTGAGTCCTGCCATGCTGATGCGCCCATTCTTGGTCATGTATACGTGCCAATCTTTCTGTAGCTTCGCGACGTGGTCTGCCGTTAGGCCAGTAAAGCTGAACATGCCGATTTGGTCGGTGATGTGGTTCCAAGTGCCTGGGGTACCGAGCTCCTCTAGCTTCGAGCGCAGTGCCTTGCGCATGCTGATGATTCGGCCAGACATGGTACGCAGATTCTCCTCCCACTCTTTGAATAGGTTGGGGTCGTTGAGCGCGATACTGGCAAGGCGCGCACCGTGGAGGGGAGGGCTAGAGATCTCCGATCGTTGAAGAACAGAGAGCTGGGAAGTAATGCGAGCGATGGTCTCGGAAGCGTCCTTTCCGGGGGCGGTGACAGCGTGGAAGACACCAGCTCGCTCGCCGTAGAGGCCGAAATTCTTGGCGAAACTTGCGGCGATGACCAGCTCAAAGCCCTGTTCGACGAAGTGGCGGATGGACCAAGCATCGCGGGCGAGATCACCCGAGGCGAACCCCTGATAGGCAACATCGAAGAAAGGGAAGTGCTGCTTCTCCTTCATGATCTTGGCAACCTCCGCCCATTGCTCCTGGGTAGGGTCAACACCCGTTGGGTTGTGCGCACAGGCATGAAGCAGGAAGATAGAACGATCTGGGGCGGACCGGAGGGCCTGCGTCCAACCCTCAAAGTCGAGGCCCCTGGTTTCCTTCTTATAGTAGGGGTAGGTTTCGACCGGAAGATTGACGTTGGTCGCAATCTGAACGTGGTTGCCCCATGTCGGATTCGATACGTATACGGCGCGATTGCCCTTGTAGAATTTGGCGAGGAAGAGAAGGCCCAGATGGACGGCGCCGGTTCCCGAGATGGTCTGCACCGTGGTCGATCGCTTCTCCTTCAAGGCTGCAGAGTCGGCGCCGAGGGCAAGCTCAGCAGCCTTGGAGGTAAATTCGCCAAGTCCCTCGATGGGGAGGTACTCGTGATTTAAGTTGGGGTCACTTCGAAGAATCTCCTCGGCCTGGTTGCGAGGGCGCGGGTCAGCTTAGAGGACTAATCGTAACGGCACGCGGGATGATGGGAATATCATGTACCTTGCGGATTACAGGCAGAACCCAAGGCTTTCCATTCTCGTCTCGGTAAGCACCGATACCCTACAGAGAGAGGTCGATTAGCTTGGCTGGACGGGGAGCAGATGCAGCATGTGGGATTGCCTACCAGGTCAACCTTCTTAGGGTGGTTATCGGCACGGCAGGCCCTAGACAGAGCGAAGATTGCATCTTCGGGGACTAGGGGCACGATGTCGGCAGGGAAATTAGTGATGGAGGCAGACATCTTGGGCGAGATATGACTGGAAAGTTGGTTAAGGCGAGAAACAGGAGGAGAAGAGGTCGACGGCATTTTATCAGTCGACGTGGGAACGCTGGTACTATGACTGTGCGACGGTGTCGTATAGTGGGCTGTCGTGCTTACAGTAGGGACTGATCACGGCGGGGTTAGCTAAGAGTTCGGGGAGTGACCGCTGGAAGGAGAGGGGGTGGGGCCCTGGGGGCCATCCGGTACTCCGCAGATTTAGCGGGCAATCTAAGCTAGCGGCGGGGGAGAATCAGGCATGGGACCAAGGAGGGGGAGGGGCAAGCAGCCGGCAGGGCATGACTAGTACACGGTTCCTAGCGGCGACAGGAACTGCCCCGATGAGCGGACCGTTCAGACAAGGCCGGGGGCCATTGGACGCGGTTGCGTAATACGGTTTCTGGCCTGATGCAACTGGCTGGGCTAGAAGTGTGACGAGGCATGCTGGAAAGTGAGCTGAATGAGAGGGGAAAGGGCAAAGAACGGAAGAATGGAAGACGCCAGGCCACTTAGCCCTCCTCTCTGAAGGTACTGTAGTTTGAGGCTACTACCCCTGAGATCTAAATGGTCTCATCCCGATCTCTAGTTTCACTGCTCCTTCTGGCTCAAGGTAGACGAGTAACTTTAGTCACGAGGTGCGTCCAAGCTGGGCTCACCGGACGACACGATTGCGTCTTGACAGCTCAGGCTGGTTCGACGGCACAGCCATAGCCCGCATGTGTCAACAGGGGATGCTGGAGGAGAGGCATGGGTAAAAAAAAAAAAGGAGAGAGGACTTGTGCAACCGACGATTGACTCGATAAAACTTGCCTTGCTTTTTTGGGGGGGGGAAGAGTGGTGTATCAAGGTATACGCGGGAAAAGTGTTGAACAAGAACGAAGTTGGAAGATCCGTGAGATGCAAAAGTGGATGTGCACTTTCAAGGTTGCAAAAGGCAGCAAATCTCGCGGGTAACTTAACCTAAAACTGACGACGACCTTTCTTTCTCCAGGCGCTTTCTCGGGCTTCGGAGGTTGTGCAGCTGTCCGGGCAACAACGTCAGATTGGTTCGGTTTTCGGCGATCGACCCATTCGATTATGAAATGCGACAGAGATGGAAAGACAACTGTGATGTGGTGATGGTAGCGATGATTTTGAGAATCAGGTAAAAAGCAAAGGGGAAGACAATCCTATCCGCTTGTCTCCTTGGAACGTTCAGGGATCTGCTTTCTGTACTGTAATCGTCTTTGGGGCGCTTCCACGATCCCCACGCAGTGAGGTGAGCGCCCGGGTCTCTTTATGTCCCCATGGGCTCGGTTATTCCTTGGTCGCTGGCAGCTTGTGACAGGGGCCCATACACCGTATTCACTGCCCAGACCGAGGCTTGTCGCCCGTATCACCCGACCTATGATGACCAGGTTCGAACCTAAGATGACGAGTCATGCTTTTGTTTTGGTTTTAGATATCTTGTGATTATCCCGGTCACATAATACGCATTATACCAAGCATCCCCGTTTTCTATCCCTCTATTCTACTTACTACGTTTTTCTTTTGGCGATCCGTCACAAGCAAGCCTACTTGAGGACCTCACGTTAAGGTACCCCCCCAGTGTTCCTTGACGACCTTGCTAGTCTTCTAGTACTACGTAGTCAATTAACTGAGAGCACGGCTGGCGTTCCTATCGAAGGGAACCTTCAGCTGATCAACTGCTATAACTACCTACCAATGATAATGATGGTTGAATACTTCTCTGATCTCACACTTTGCTTGGCGTTGACCTGCCCACAAGATTGATTCACGGTATTCAATCGGGTTTCATCGTACGATAAATGAACCACTCCGAGGTACACGAATCTTCCATCTACCATCATTCAATCCCACTTCGACTTGGTGCTTCACGTGCAGATGGGACAAGTGCATCATGTATGTGAGTCAACAGTCGTATTCTGAGCGCTGACACTCGCTCCCTGTCGAGGTCAACATATATATGCACCACTTAAAATATCAGATCCCAAAGAACCAGAAACGTGCATAGCCCGCTCGCTGCGAAAAAGGTATATCGAGCCGTGCTTGGACGCTCCGTCGCCTTCTTGAGTTGCCTGTTGCCGCCACCCACGTTTTCTGTTGTCGAAAAGGAGTCTGTCACCAGCTGCTCAATGTGCGCCGACTGGGTCGCCAGGTTGTTGACCAGCAACGACTGTAGCTCGGAAATCTCCAGCAATGACTTTTCGGCGGTCCTATTTGTCGTTTGATTAGTCGCAGACATCAAATAGGTGGTTACATGGTGCCGGAAGAAACATACCTGACCTTGTCCAGGCTACTCTCGTAATGCTTCATCATGTCCTGGTTTCCCTCTTCGAACATCTGTATTTGGTCTTGCGTCAAGCCTTGATCTTGATCTTGAGCGTCGTCGGCAGTAGGGACCCGTTCCGGAGCCGCTTGAGACGCACGCCGGGCCGGGGGGGCAAATTCCGCAAAGTCTCCGACGGGCACAGCTGATTTGGAGAGCAGGCTGCGGCTCTTCTCCATCTCCCGCGTCAGTCGGGCTTCCATCATATCCTGCTGCGTCCGGCAACACAACTCCAGCCGCTGCCGTAGGAACCATAGAATGCCGTCCCTGTGAATCACAATTTCTCGCGACTTAGCTTCAGCTGCCGCATGCTCTCCAGTCTTGCTGCTGGCGCTGCTGCCGGAAGCCCATGCCCCCAGAGCGCCCAAGCCCCTCGCGTATTTCTTGTGGATGATGGCGGCTTCGGTTTCGCGCCGTAATTGCTCGGCATCATCGAGTGCGCGAATGCTGGCGTTGAGTTCGCGAATCATCTGCTTCGCGTTTGCATCAATCTCCTCTCGGTCTCGGTCTGACAGTACGCGCGGTTGTCCTTGTTGCGGAACTCGACTGTGCGTCTTTCGCGGCTGAGCGGTCGAGAGGTAGGCTTGTCTGACATCTTGAAGCTCGCGGTGTAGGCTGGTAATGTGTGAGTTCTGTAGCGCTAGGTCAGCATCTACCCAAGAGAGCAAAGAAGGGGGATTGGGACGAACAATGCGATAGGCTTCTTTCAGAAAACCTTCAATCTGGTCCAGCGACACCTTCTTGCGCTTCGTGGTCGATGGCGCGTTGTGTTTTCGAAGTAGCTCGTCGAACTCAGTCGTGATATTCATGACGGATTGTCTCCTGGTGCACAAGATTCACCAATAACTTCAAGGCCAGCTTTCAGAGTCTCGAGACTGGCAATCGCTTGTTTTCGTGCGACTTGTCGTTGACGCCCGCGACACTGATTGACACATGGTTCCAGCCAAGCTTGCCAGCGTAAAGCCGAGTTCCCAATTACGTAGCTCGTTGGGTCTTAGTCATCAACGAAATACAACGACAACTCCACTACGAACTCTACGAACATTTGAAGTTCAACTAAAGAACAACGACGCCAGATGATTCGGGGAAAGAAGCCTCTGTATTTGAGGGAAGAAATACCACTTACAGCTTTCCTAGCACTTCCTTGTCATCCTATCGTTGCAAAGACAAAAGTTCGCAGAGCATTGCACCGTTGACTAACGAATTGAAAGGTTGATCCAAACCTCAGGGAGCATGATCGTCCTTGATGGCATTTACGTACTTCTGCCGCACATCGAAGCCCGAGCTCGTAACTTCATTATGAAAAAACTCCTTCTATTTGCCAGAACACGATTCTGATTTATAAGGAGTGACCGAATTAACTGAAATTTCCGGAGCTTCACCGTGACAATGCGGACTCTCCGTCTCCACCGAAACGGGTCACGGACTCCTGGACACCGGGAATAAGCCCTAAAGTAGACGGGAATACGACATTTCGATATGAAGATCCTCCTGGGTTTCCGATATCGCCAATCAACTATTCGATGATAAATGCAATGTATCTCTCGTGCGTGCCTTTTCTTCCTATTGTTCCAATGTCGACTTCCGAGGACGAATTTTGCCGGAAGCAATCATCATGGCGCAAAGTGACCGCCACAACATCGAACCACACGGCAAACAACAACCACAGAACGTGAACTCGACGATAGAATCGACAGAATCGACAGAAACCGAGACTTCGACAGTTGGAGAACCCCAGCAGATTCAACACAATGGCATAGACGAGCCCATCGAGCAGTCTGTCCTTGCCGACCCCGAGAACCTCACAAGAGTCCCCAGTGGCCCGGCCTACAGCGTCTTCAGCAAGCCCGCGAAACGATGGATCCTGACCATGGTCACGGTTGCGAGCTTCGTCTCGCCCATGACAGCAAACATCTACTTTCCCGCCCTGAACCCACTCGCCGAGGACTTGGGCGTCTCCATCTCTTCCATCAACATCACCATCACATCCTACATGATCCTCCAAGGCATATCACCGACCTTCTTCGGCGATCTGGGTGACATGGTGGGCCGCCGACCGGCTTACATCCTGGCCTTTGTTATCTATGTAGGGGCCAACATTGGGCTGGCAATTCAACGGAACTTTGCCGCTCTTATCGTTCTCCGGTGCATGCAGAGCGCTGGCAGCAGCGGTACCCTCGTTCTCGGTTACGCCACTACTGCGGATATCTCGTCAACGGCCGAGAGAGGCAAGTACATGGGCATTGTGGGCGCTGGTATCAACGTTGGGCCAGCACTGGGACCTGTCATTGGTGGCATCCTGAGCCAGTACCTCGGCTGGCCTGCAATCTTCTGGTTCTGCACTATCTTCTCCGCCGCTTGGTTGATCCCCTGGGTTCTTACAGCCCCGGAGACCTGCCGAAAGGTTGTTGGTAACGGCTCCTTACCTCCGCAGCGCTGGAACAGGCCTCCGATTGATATCACTGGCCGCCCCAAGGATGCAGCTAATGTGGAACCTCCCGAATCCAAGTTCAAGTTCCCCAACCCCTTCAAGACTCTTGTCGTCATCTTTGAGAAGGAGATGGCTTTGATTCTCTTCATCAACGCCATCGTTTATCTTGCTTTTATCCTGGTGGCGGCAACACTGAGCACCATCTTCAAGGAAATATACGGATACAACGATCTCGAAGTTGGTCTCTGTTATCTACCGTACGGCATGGGATGCTGTGGTGCTGTGCTTGGTCAGGGTTACATCTTGGACTGGAACTACCGCAGGATCGCCAAGAAAATGGGCGTCACCATCGACAAGAAGCGAGGAGACAGCCTGAAGACATTTCCCATCGAGAGTGCCCGCATACAGCCTCTCTACCCTCTGTTAGCACTCGGTGTTGCCGTCGTCATCGGATATGGCTGGGCATTGGAAGCCGAGACCTCCGTGGCTGTTCCGCTGGTCCTTGTCTTCTTCATTGGCATGCTCATTCCCACCTCTTTTAGCGTCCTCAATACTCTTATTGTTGACCTGAATCCTCAATCACCAGCAACCGCGACCGCTGCTAATAACCTGGTGCGGTGTGCGCACGGTGCTGGAATGACGGCCGCCATCGATCACATATTGAAGGCATGGGGACGAGGTTGGACGTTCACCTTTTTGGCCTTGTTAATTGTCGTTCTTATGCCAGCCCTATGGCTGGTTGATAAACGCGGATTAAGTTGGCGGATCGCTAGAGCAAAAAAACAAGAGCTCAAAGAAGCTGAGAAAGAATAACAGTAGATAATGAACGGCTGTCGACACCATGTACATTGGATTGCCAATAGCCTTCATAATAGTAGCCTTATAATGATAAAACCCACTAGTAATCATTACTTGGCTATGCCTCTAATCCTACAGAGCTGCCACGGCGTGCTCCAGTGGTTGTCTCTGGGCCTCCCACATCAACCAATCTGATGTCGTCGTCCTGTTTTGAGCTGTTAGCTTGGCGCTTCAGGAACCATTAAGGAACATGACTTACGGTAAGAGCCCCATCTGGTTGACCTTGTACACGCCCACACCCAAAGCCACAATTTGGCAAGCAACGTACAATGCCTTGACCTGCAACATCTGTGCCGAGTTGTTATCCGTCTGGAAGCGCTCGAAGGCCTGAT
The DNA here is from genome assembly GCA_003693555.1 of Coccinonectria pachysandricola. Taxonomy (NCBI): domain Eukaryota; kingdom Fungi; phylum Ascomycota; class Sordariomycetes; order Hypocreales; family Nectriaceae; genus Coccinonectria; species Coccinonectria pachysandricola. The sequence continues at coordinate 243,643 of QUZF01000031.1, forward strand.
TCGTGTTCATCAACCCTAGCAATGGGTTCTTGAAAGCCATGAACACCATCATGATGCTGAAGATCTGAAGGGAGTTTCCGGACATGTACATCATAATGCCGGTCATGGGAAGGCCCTTGACGGGGGCAAGCGCAACCTCCCACGCCTTCTTCAACTTCAGGGTCTCCATCTCCTCGGCGGTCGGGGGCTTGCGTGGCTGCACCTTGGTATCTTTCTGCTGCTTCTACAACATGTATTAGCTGATATTGCTATAGATACGGCTGCGACGGCTGCGCATGTCACCTTTGATACCACGATGCCGGAGGTATAGCCTGGAGGATCCTGGATGCCGGGAAGCTTAAGCTTGGGCGCAGGAGGCGAGTCAAGCTCCGTGACCCAGTAAGGGGCGTTGTTCACAATAGTAGCCATCCTATCGGTCCGCGTGGTCGTTAGAAAGCGTCGTATTATTGTATGATTTGCGAGGAGCTATCACTTCTAACCTCGCAAGTTGCTAGATGACGGAACAGCTTTGAAGGTGGCCCTCTCCAGAATTGACCCACCCATCTTCCGAATCCAGTCCATCAATCATCCGAAGACCCCGCTTAGGTAAGACCCTCCCTGCGTTATCGATAGCGCGGCGCGAGATGGCCGCCCAGCACAGCGAGCCAGGGGCTATTGAACTGCCTCTAATAGCAAAGACATCCTCTTTCCGTTGCCTCCGACATTTAACAAGACGACCGAACCGAAACGATACCACGTCGCCGAATCACACAAATTCGAACCTTTTCCTGTGGTCATCAAGCGACAGCAAAAGCTCCAACGCGACGACGAGGGGACAACAGCAGCACGTTGGTGCGGTTAGTGGCTTCGACAACCGGGACGTACATGTGACTTCTCCTACCATCCACCAAGAAGCTCAAGACGCATCTTCCCAGCCAATTGGGAATATATCTTGAAGCGCCTGATCACGGCTTACCCAGGTCGAAGTGAGGGGCTTACCAGGCTTAAGCAACCTGTTCCGTATTCATCTCCCGCTGGTTGCGTGAGGATCAAGACTCCGAGGAAATTCGCCCGGGTACAAGTACGACGCTATGTCCAGTTCCGCTGGTGGAGGGGACTCCAAGCTGTTCGCTCGAGTAAGCCTTCCCATCCCGATGTCTCGGCTCTTCGTGGGACAAGAACCCTCCAATACGCCATCATAAGGCCTATCATGCGATACCTTATCCCCCTTATACGCCGGCGCATGCCATCCTTACTTCTCCCAGGGCTTCGTATGCCTCTGGGATGTCTGCTTGCGTTCCTGTTGAGGCGGTTCAGAAATCATCATGGCAGCCATGTTCATGGCGTATATGCCTCCACCCATCCATGAAACCCGGCTAAGAACTCCACAGGGCAAGGTAGCTGAGCTACGCCTCGAGCTGAACAGCGGAGGAAAGAAGGACAAGAGCTTTTCGACCAAGAAGATTGCGCTTAAGAAGATTGTCGCCAATATGACTATGAGCAACAACGACATGGTGGCCCTATTTCCCGACATCATTGGCTGCATGCATATCCCAAGCTTGGAAATTAAAAAGATGTATGGGAAAGGCAACCTCATTCGAGATAAAACAACTATTACTCACACAACTCTAGGTGCTTCCTTTTCCTTGTCAACTATGCCCGAATGAGGCCCGAAATTGCCGTGAAGGCTATTCCTGTATTGGAACACGTACGATGCCCAACTTTGGCTATGTGATTTCGGCTAACGCATACCAGGATATGGATGACCATAACCCTCTTGTACGGGCATTGGCCTTGCGGACGATGTCATATATCCACGTGCGAGAGTATGTCGAAGCGACTGTACCCATCGTAAAGCAAATGCTCAAGGACGGGGACCCATACGTGCGAAAGACAGCAGCATTCTGCGTAGCAAAACTATACGATCATGACCGGCAAATGGTGGAGAGCTCAGATCTCATTGACCGACTTAACTCGTTGCTCAGAGATGATAACCCCACAGTCGTTGCTAGCGCTCTGGCTGGCCTGATGGATATCTGGGAACGAAGTGATGCTATTAAGCTTACAATCGACTACAGCAATGCTTCTAAGATGGTTGCCATTCTCCCCGACTGCTCTGAGTAGGTGCCATGAACTGCAGCCTCGAGCCGAAGGAACTTTTGCTGACAACGATAACTTAGATGGGGCCAAACATACATCTTGGAGGCATTGATGTCCTACGTGCCACAAGAGTCAGGAGAGGCGGTGCTTCTGGCTGAACGAATTTCGCCACGGCTCTCACATTCAAATTCGTCAGTCGTCTTGACCTGTATTCGCGTGATTCTCTACTTGATGAACTACATTGCCGATCAAAGGCAAACAGCGGCTCTCTGCAAGAAGCTGTCTCCGCCGCTAGTTACCCTCCTCGCCAAGGGTCCTGAAGTGCAGTACCTAGCGTTACGAAACGCGCTGTTGATTCTGCAACGACGACCAGACGTACTGAAGAATGACATTCGCGTCTTCTTCTGTAAATACAACGACCCCATCTACGTGAAGGTGACGAAACTGGAGCTTGTTTTTATGCTCGCAAATGAGGACAACATCGACGAGGTTCTGACTGAGCTGAGAGAGTATGCGACGGAAATTGATGTTCATTTTGTTCGAAAAGCGGTGCGCGCTATCGGAAAACTGGCCATCAAGATCGAGCCTGCAGCAAGGCGATGTATCAACCTCCTTCTGGAGCTTGTCGCCACGAAGGTTACCTACATTGTGCAGGAAGCTACGGTGGTCATCAAAAACATCTTCCGCAAGTATCCCAATCAGTACGAGTCAATTATCAGCACGCTTTGCGAGCACCTCGATTCCTTGGACGAGCCGGAGGCGAAGGCGGCCATGGTATGGGTTATTGGTCAATATGCGGACCGCATCGAGAACTCTGACGCTCTCCTGGATGATTTCTTGTACTCTTTCGCGGAGGAACCCGTCGAGGTCCAGCTCTCGCTACTCACCGCGACAGTCAAGCTCTTTATTCAGCGGCCTACCAAGGGACAGGAGTTGGTGCCAAAGGTGCTCAAATGGGCTACCGAAGAGACGGATAACCCCGACCTACGAGACCGAGCGTATATGTATTGGCGACTCTTGTCTACGGATATGAACGTAGCGAAGAAGATTGTCATGGGCGAGAAGCCCGCTATCACGGCAGAGGCTGAACGACTCGACCCTGCTACGCTCGAGGAGATGTGCTTGAATGTTGGCACACTTGCGACGGTTTACTTGAAGCCAGTCCAAACCGTCTTTAGATCAGCACGTCCTCGAAAACTGCAGGACTCGCCCGCATTGCAAAAGCATAGACTAGCGGCGGCCGGAGACAATCAAAAGAGCCTGAGCATGTTCGGCAACGCAATGGCGCCGACTGACATCGACCCTCGGAGCCGGACCGCTGACGGGAACTTGGCTCAAGCCGTCAATGACGCAGACGCGTATTTCCAGGGCGCGGGAACGCAGCAGATGGCGGCAATGCGGATTGACCAAGCCGACGATGCGTTTGGGGGCGGCGGTAATAACGTAACCGGATACGTGGTGAGCGCTCATGCGCCGCAAACGGTGCTCCAGCCTGCCCAGGGCGCGGACAACAACGGAGACTTGTTGATTCTGTGACGGAGTGCGGCGTCTCGAGGTGAGCCAAGCTGCAAATCAAGTAATTAGTACGTTGGTAAAATCAATAATAGTGAAGCTGCATCAGCCGTGATATTAAGACATGACCAACTTTCTACGGAATGTGGTCCGTTAGCGAAGCCCGTTCTGCGTTGAAGAAGAGATGGAATTGTTGAATGAGTAAGATAGGTACATGATTGGCTGTGGTTGTTGCAAAGACCGAGATACTGGACGGAAGACAGCATACCTTATCGCTTCAGGCACTGCCAGAGCAGTAGTATTTGAGTACAGTAGTAGCGACTGATCTGTTCTAGTCTAGAGTAGCTTGACAACGTAAACGCCAATACTCCGTATGTGGTTGGCAACTCAGCACGACAACATTTGCGCATTGCAGCTCAACCAGCTCGACTGCCAATACCGTTCACGAAGCATGCTGCATGACAAGTCAGCTACGGTCTCTCTCTCTCTCTCTCTCTTCGGATGTCTTCTCTCTGTCTTCGGATGTCCCCGTCTGTCCGCTTCTGACATTGCAGACATCCATCTCCACCCGCGCATCTGTCTTGCTTCAGTCCCCCTCTTTTCTCCCCACACTCCACTCGCGACTCCACGACTCAGCCGCTAGCCGCCAGCTTTCTAGCGTTTCCTGCATCGAAAGCCATCCCTGTTGGCCATTGGCAGTTGCTGCTGCTGCTGGCATTCCCTGGTTTAGCTGGCTGAGCTGGCCTGAGCTGGCTTGGCCGGTCGTGTTCTGTCGCATGGTTCATCGAGTATCAAGGGAAGAATCTAAGTTACATTAGCAATTAGAGGAGTGTTACAGTACTAATAACCAACAGCGGTCCTTCAGTGAAGAAAGCAACTCAAGGCCCCCAACGGAGCGCTGCCGGTCCCGCGATGCCCACCCTTCAGTGGCTTTCGCCTTCGCCTTCGCCTTCGCCTGTGGCTGGCCTAACCAACTACAGATCCCTTGGCAACTCTTAGCCTCCCCAGTTCAGCAACCAGCAAGCCCGGCGATCTTGCCCGGCGAACTTGACGGCTTTCACTCCTCCCCCAAACCTAAACATAACGCTGGCCCATCGCCTCAATACCTCCAACTGCCGCGCCGCGCCGCAACACAACATCTTAATCCTTACTTTATTCCGCTGTCCACAGCAATCAATACTATCCAACTGATATCCTACGCTACGAATGAATTGATCCGTCTCGTTTCCTTCGCTAACGTCACCCTCATCCGCCTCGCGTGATTCACCTCGCGCGGCCAATCGCCCTGATTCCCTTCCCCTGCCTCCGCCTTCCGTCCGCACCGTAATACCAGAATCCGAACATGTCGGCGCACGCAGATGCTGCCAGGACCAGTGGGGAAGTCGTCTCAAGCGATAAGGATCGCCTAGGACAGCCTAACGATGCTGTCTTGATGAAGAGCATGCCTCAGACGACAGACGAAGCAGCCGCTCCCGCCCTCGAAATCCCTACGACCGATGAGCCATCATCTTCCGCCAATCCAACGGCACCCGACCAGCCTCAAGAACCTACCGACGCAGCGCCCGCGTCGCCATCATCGAAAGGTAAGGAGAGGGATGTTACGCCCGCGCCGCCCACGAAGCCACGATCAGACTCAGCCATGGCTATCGGTGATGCTGTCGACGACATCAAGAGTATCGCCCCTGGCGGTACCGACGGCGGTCCGGTCTGCAACATCACCCTACTCCTGACGTCAGGCAGCCGACATCCCTATAGGATCGACGCCAAGTACCTTAGCAAGAGAAATGTGGAAATCCCCGACAAAACGGAGACAGGGCTACCTGATCCTTTCAGCATCAGCATCTATACATTAAAGGAGCTGATTTTGCGAGAATGGCGTAATGATTGGGAAGCAAAACCAGCAAGTCCCAGCAGCATTAGGTTAATCCACTTTGGCAAATTATTGGACGATAAGGAACACCTAAGCAGTAAATCTCACCGCTTCAATGCACATCAACGTGTTTACATTTGCTGATTGGCCCAACAGAATACCAGCTGAGCAGAGAAAGCCCTAACGTGGTGCATATGAGTATTCGACCTCAAGATCTTGATGAGGAGGAACCCAAGTCTGGGAGCAAGAATTCCGCATCCGGAGGCGGCGATGGTCGAAGCCAGCGAGCAGGGGGTTGCTGTGTGATATTATAAAGGAAGATCTGTTTCGACCTCCAGCGTTTGATTTATGAGCGGCAAAGGAAAGGGGAAAATGTTCTGTTCCTGAACCAGCGACCTCACAGCGTAAAGCATGTGGCTCTGCTAAGAGCCATCGAGCCACACTTGACCAACCCGATGTGCCCGACATAACCGGCAGGCCCAAGCTGTGTCCGCCCAGGCACTTCTTGGGCCAGCCCTGCATTCCTTTGCATTTCTTGGTCTACGTCTGTTTTCTGTTTTCTCTCCGCCTTCCTGTCCTGTTGAGAGAAGCGATTGACAGACGGGAGCTTATGGGAGATGGGGTTACCGGAGTCTAATCGGCGTCAATTTTACTTTTTTCCACAACTTTCTTTCTTATTTCATCTTTCCCTAGGAAATGTTGGCTTCTTAATCGAACCAGGTCGGCATGTCAATAGCAGGATAGATGGCAGTCGGCTAAGCTGAAGTACGTCAATGAATCCCCCAGCTCTCTGGTATTTAAAGCCTGGTTTCATATATTAGTCTGGCCCTGCTCCAAAGTGTATAACACGTTGTCTTTGCGTGGATCCCTCCTCAAAGGTGTTCTTAGCCATGGTTTCATTTCAAATTGTCCAATGCATGGCCAAGACTACTGAATCTTGAGCTTCTTCTCCATCTCATCATGAAAACCAGCAACACCCCTCATCTCCTCACCAGTGAAGATATCCTCCCAGGTGATCATATCCTCCCGTCCACGAAGGATATCCTCGTGCACACTAGGCATACCGCTACCTCCACCCAAGACCATAGGCCGCCACTCGCCATCACGGACGATCTTGAGCTCCATGCCACGGCGGATAGGCTCGGCCATGCCAAATGTACGGCGCAGCGTCTCCATACGCAGGGACTCTTGGGTAGCCTCCCAGTTCTTTAGGCGGGCTTCGAGCGGGTGCGCGGAGGCGGGCTTGGCAGAGGGAGATGCAGCATCGTAGGGGGAGGCGCCAACGCCGTGGCGGAGGGTGTCGTGAACGCCAGGCGCCGAGGGGGCCGAGGACGTGTGTGTTGCGTGGCTGAAGGAGCTGGGGTTGCTGTTTGCAGGGACGATGCGCATCGACTAGAAGAGATGGGTTGGTTAGCGGAGGGAGTTACGATGATGGTGATACCGATGGGGGAGCTTACCATCTTGGCGGTTGATGTGGTGACGTGGGAGATGGAAGGTGTATCGAGGTATGGGAGAGGAATCAAGTGTGTTTTCGCTCGTTTTATGCAACAGTCGTGAATTTGCGACCAAGGCGTTATGCTTGTGATGTCGTTGATAATGAGTTGCTTGGAGAGGTGAGCTTGGTGGATGGTTGAATGCGTCAAGCTCCAGTTGCCGTCTACAGGCTCAGGCTGCGACTGCCTCGCGTCAACAGGCGCTGGCAGGCGCCAAAGAGTGGAGACCCGCAGCTAAGGGTACGTACCTTTTCCCCCGTGTCCTGTCACGGATGTTCGATGCCGAGGACCGACTATCGGCATTGATCATGGACGTCGAAGCTACGTCGAAGCTATGGAGTGTACTCGAATCACACTCTATTACAGCTTTTAGAAGAAGATTTGTATGATGCTTTCTCCTGCCCTCAGCGGCATTCCAAGCTCAACATGAGGCCCCCGCCCATCATCCGGATCGCCAATGGTACGTTTTATAGACACCATCCCTCGGGAACCTCGTCGCATCCCAATCCACCTTTCTTCAGTGAATTGAGCTTCGAGATCCCCTCAACCACAACTTCGCCGTACAACTGGTGCGTCGTTGGCCCTTCATTATCTGGAAAGACGACGTTTCTTCAAGCTCTCAGGGGGAGACTAATATGCGATCCGTCTACTGCGCGGTCATACCCCTACCTCTCTACCAACGCCGTTTCCAAGCGGTTGCGGACGCTGGACAATGCGATTCGTTATGTTGGATTCGACTCGGAGCAGGCGGCTGGTGGCTTAGGCGGAAGTGTAACTACCTCGGCGTATCTGTCTGCGAGGTATGAGTCGAGACGTGAGATTACTGACTTCTCGCTACGAGACTTCCTGCTGGGCAACACGAACTTGAATCCTTATAAGGCACCTGCGGGCGAAGGAGAAGATGACGGTGACGTTTCCACCGAGCTTCTGGAGCGCGTGGTCAGGGACCTGAAGCTAAGCCATTTGATTGATCTCCCCGTGTCGTTTCTTAGCAATGGCCAAGGTCGACGAGCGCGGATTGCCCGTGCACTCCTCACAAGGCCCGAGGTTCTGCTTCTCGACGAGCCCTTCATGGGTCTTGACCCGACCACCGTGAAGGGCCTAAGTCCATTACTCAAGTCTCTGGCTGAGAAAGCCAGCCCGCGTCTAGTGCTAAGCGCACGACCTCAGGATCCTCTGCCAGATTGGGTGACTCACCTGGTATACTTGAGAACGGACGGCCAGATTGGCTCCCTGGGGCCCAAGGAGGAGGTTCTCGACGGGCTGAAGAGGTACGTCAAAGGAGTTCGACAGGGCGGCCTCACGGAGGATGCGAAGCTGCCGGTTCACTCGCTTGTCGACATTGGACGTTCATTGTCCAGCACCGCATCTATAGGCTGGGAGGTGGGCCGGTCAGAAGCACACTTTCAGGAGCTTGAACCGCTCAACCCAACAGCTGAGCCCGTGGTAGAGATGGACGGTTGCAAAATCAAATACCGCGAGAAAGTCGTCTTAGGAAACTGGACGCAGCAGACCCCAACAGGCGCCAAGGACGGCTTGATCTGGTCCGTTCGCCGCGGTGAACGCTGGGGCGTATTTGGTCCCAATGGCTCCGGCAAGACTACCATTGTATCACTACTCTGCTCCGACCACCCACAGGCCTACTCACTTCCCATAAAGCTCTTTGGTCGTAGCCGTCTTCCTGAACCTGGCTCTGGTCAGCGACCGCTGACATTCTGGGATATCCAGTCGCGCATCGGACACTCGAGCCCGGAGGTACATCAGCACATGCCGCGCAGCTTGACCATTCGCCAGGTTGTTGCGAATGCCTGGTCGGACACGTTTGGTACTAAACCCAAGCTTGACGCCGCCGCACGCGCAAAGGTGGAAGCGGCACTGCACTGGTTTGCGCCTGAATTAGATCCTAATTATGCTTCCACCGGCGAGACGGGAGATCTTTCCTGGGCGGACGAGCACTTGTTCGGGAGCGTGTCATTCAGTGCGCAGCGCGTAGCCCTCTTCGTACGATCCATGATCAAGAGTCCCGACGTGATAGTCCTGGACGAAGCATTCAGCGGCATGGACGAGACCGTGCGTGACAAGTGCACGCTGTTCCTCCAACAGGGTGAAACAAGAACGTACTGCGGAGAGGAGGTGGTGGAAAGTGACGTTGCGAAGAGAGGGGAGGTCGTTATTCCCGGCTTGACAGATCAGCAGGCGCTGATATGCATTGCGCATGTCAAAGAGGAAGTCCCGGATTGTGTAAGAGAGTGGGTGTGTCTCCCCGAGGCGAATACTGGGGAGCCAGCGAGATTTGGAAGGCTTGATGGGCCGCTAAGAGAGGGCGAGGGGCGATGGCAAGAAGTATGGGGTTTTTAAGCCTATGTACGAGGTCACGTACACTGGGACACTGTACTTGAAACCCAGATGGACAGGGAACAGCCGACGTTAAAGTGTGATGGATGGTATGGAAGATGGGACATGCACGCCTTCGTCTCCTCGAGTGGAGGGTAAAAGGAGGAGAAGATGGCTGTACTTGATTCACTACACATTTCGAAATATATGAGCTCGACTACAAGGGCAGGCAACCCATCAAAACACCTTAACTCCATAGCTGTTATCCAACAAGTGCCTAACAACCGCGTCGAATGCATGCCCCAAGATCCTTGTATAAACCGGGGCTTATTTTATACCATATCCATACAACAAAGGGCATCACTGAGCCCTTAATCGGCTTTGTGATTGCCATTCTGTCCCAATAATCCATCCTTGAGACCCAGCGAATCCTCGAGGCGGAAGAGAGTAGGGCGAGCTCTACGTACACGGCGGATATAGCTGATGCCGGCAAGGGTGAGGAAGATGACGACACCAACGGACATAAAAGGATGCTCGATGAAGCTCATTTTAATGTCGAAAAAGATCTTCCAAAAAGCCGAAATAGTGTACTTGGGCCTGAGAGTGTTGGTACCGGCAACAACTTGGGTGAGTGCTTCCAGTATAGACTTCTGATTGATGGTGATGTGATTACCCATAGAGTCAGTGTCCCAGAACTTGCGGCGCTGTATCACAGAAGTCAGCATCTTTGCTTGAAAGAGAATATATGGTATAAAGCTCACGTCTTCCTCGTTGATGATGATGCGCTGTCCATCTCGCACGTCAATGTCGTAGGAGCTCTTCAACCACCGCTGCCAGAACACGCCGTCGACCCAAGCAAAAGCAACCTCCTTGCGGCTAGCAGAGTCCATATCGACCTTGATGGCCTGGGCATTGCGCAAGGCCCGCTCATCATCTTGCTCCTTGGCTTTATCAATCTGCAATTTCTTGGAGTCACGAAGCTTCTTACGCTCGGCTTGAAACTCCTGGATCTGTCGATCCATCCACTCATTGGCGGCATTCTTTACCTCTTTGATCGAGGTCTTGAAGTTGGGGTCATCAGCTCTGTTGAGTACAGCAAGAGCCACAATCTTGTGGTCCATGATCTGGCGGGCATTGGTGGCTGTCATCTCAGGAACAAGAGGCAACCAAACCGACTTCATCCAATCAGACAGCTTCTTGACGTCCCTCATCTCATCTGGGGTAATCGGGGTATAATACGTAGGGCGTCCTTCTCTCGAGACGAGGAGACGGGGCCACGTCGTGATCTTGAACCTGGTGTAAAGATCAGGGTCGCTAGTCTTTACAATCTTAGCGTGGCCGATCAGGTTAAGCGGGAGCTGGTGGAGAGCCTTGAAGTCCTCTGTAGTAGTAGCGTGGTCGTAGAAGTACACAAACACGACCTCTTCTTTCTCCTCCAACTCCTCCAACTCCTTAGCATTCACATCGGCAACTCCGCCAGAGACAGAGAGAGCCTTCTCAGCGTACTGAGCGAGGTCACCAATACCACGAAGACCCTTGTACTCAGACTTGTCGCCACCCAAGAAGAAGAGGAGGGTAGGGTAGCCTTGAACACCAGCCTGCTTGCACAGACTAGTTTCCAAGTCGCAGTTCACCTCACCAATATTCAACTTCCCAGCCATCTTCTTCCCCAACTGTTCCCATGCAGGGGCCAGAGCTTTGCAATGAGAGCACCAAGGAGCATAGAACTTGATGAACCAGGGATCTTCTGTCGAAGTCACGAGCTTCTCAAAGTTCTCGGAGGTTAAAGGAACAACGACACCATCGGCATTGTAGTTCTTGGGAGTTTTGCTAGACTGGGTTTTCTTCAGCATCTCTCCAGTGCTTTGAACCTTCCAATCGCTTCCATGAGGCTTAGCAGCAGCCTTATCAGCGGGTTTGACATCTTCGCTCTTCTCGAACTGGCTCAAGGAGTCAGATGCTAGTTTCTTGTCCATCGTAGCAGACTTCTTAGTGTCTTTAGGGCTCTCAGTGAGATCGTCAGGTTTCTTGCTGGCACGTTCTGCGGGCTTGGCGGTATCGCCATCCGTCCCTTTCTTGCCAGTAAGGAGCTCGTTTACATCGCCTTTCTCATGAGCGTCGTCCACGGCATCTTTGATCTTGGGATATTCCTTGTCTCCAGGTTCCGGGAGCTCTTCGAGCTTGGGCCTGCTTCCTGGTTTGGCACTCTCCAGAACTTTCTCGACCGCGTTCATGACGATGGTCATATTCTTCTTTCCCGCAACGCGCTCGAGGACTTTGCCGTTCTCATATATGACAGATGTCGGATATGATTGGATCTCGTGGTCGATGCACATGTCGTAGTAGGCGACGCAGTTGAGAACACCGAAGCGGAAGCCATAGTATTCCTGGAATGTCGTGTCTTTTCCGTTCTCGACGGCGGGTTTTGAGGTGAAGTAGTACTCGTAAAGGGTTTGGTAGGTAGGGGCGAACGCTTTGCAGTGGGAGCAATAAGGACTATGGGACGTGTTAGGATAGCTTTAGCCCAGTCTGCTTGACAGAATAACCGGACCTGTAATGCTTGACCATCAAGTACTTGGACTTCTTGACCTCTTGCTCCCAGTTGACGGGGGTTAGTTCTATCAGAGGGGGGACCTCAACCCCATTGAAGAATGTGGGCTTGGTCGGGTCTACTGCTGCTGCTGATGCTGCTGATGCTGCTGCTGCTGCGGAAGCGGCAGCCTCGGCGGCGATCGTATGGGTGGATAGAAAGGCTGAAGCGCCAGCTAGAAGGGCGAGGGGCGAGAAGCGCATGACGGGCAACGGACGAGCACTCGAGCAAGCGTTCAGTTTCGGGGTTCGACGTTTCGAGAAAGGAGGTGCACGATCAAGCAGCGAAGACCAAGCAACAAAGGTTGGATGTGCTACTAACGAAGCGAGATGTTCCGGGAACGTCGATGGGCGTCAAGGACGAGGAGCAAGGAAGGCGACGCTTTCGCTTGCCTGTGAACGCAATGTCGATCTCCCGTGGCAGAGCACGCCACCTTATAATGGTGAGGTTTGGATGGCCAAGAGATGATTAGAAAGATACGAGCGCACAATTTTACCAACACGGAGTTATCCACTCATGCCAGGGCGCGAGAATTGAATGAGGGAAGAATCGAATGAAAGATTGAGAGGAACGAGGGAGAAGAAGAGGCGAGGTCTCACTCAGGAGAAAGCCAAGGCCCGGACCCTGATCAATCACTGGACGAAGGTAAGTTAATAACAGCACAGCTGTGTCCTGAAGGTGCGGCAAGGGTCGGTCTCGTTGGCGCCACAACAGTTGGGGGTCTGAGCCACAGTGGGGTTCCATGCTCAAGGTCTGGCCTAACACTGGCGTTAGCGACGTCCTTCTGTCACGCAAGGGGATCAAGTCTGGCTGCGGAGCATCTTCGAATCAAGCAGGTGCTCTAACCCGCAGCTGAGAACGTACGCGCCCCCGAAATCCAATACTCCGATACTGGGATTATTCAAGGAATCAAACGTCTTCGTCCATGTGAGATACCAACTTTTCATATAATACGCGATCGGTCTCCATAACCTATCTAGTGTGTTGCAAGCACGAGATACTTCTACAGTGTTATTTGCGACACAAGCTTCCTGCCTTTCACGTACAACTTCCCATCTACACGATAAAAGAGAAAAGGAGAAGAATAAAGAGAAGAGAAGGAAAGAAGAAGGAGAAGAAGAAGGAGAGGGAGAAGGAGAAGAAGAAGG